>SJYT01014207.1:0-32342 GCA_006410635.1 Cephalophus harveyi
AAAAAAAAAAAACAAATGCAATTGCTAGTGATGGAAGTAGAGAGAAGGAGCAAAAACTTGTAAGATAATGCTTAGCTAGGAAATAAAAATGTTTAATAAATAAAGTTTAGAGCTGTTTGAGTTTCATGATAGTGCAGATCTTTGATATGAACAGATTAACTATATGACATATGTGAAAATAAATAAAAGTGGTTAGAAAACTGTTTTAGTGAGTAGATACAGTCACTGCAAAAATGGTGTTTTGTGAGTGAAATATGTTATAGAGGTATGCAATACTTTGGGGAGTTGTCAGTGTCTCAGGACTTCTTTCTTTTATATGTCAAATGTCATCTATATACAGAAAGAAATAAGAATAAATATTAACTATAGTACACCAAATGGGTAATGATGATTTTTATTGATTAATATGAATATAAAATATTTTAACTTTTTCTTAATACTCTTCTGTTTTCCAACTGTATGTACAAATGAAATGTAGTCCTTTTATAATCAGAAACAAAACAAAACAAAACATGAGTTATTAGCTTCTATGCATCACTGGGGGGCTTTCCTCATAGCTCAGTCGGTAAAGAATCTGTCTGCAATGCAGGAGACCAGGGTTCGATTTCTGGGTAGGGAAGATCCCCTGGAGAGGAAATGGCAACCCACTCCAGTATTCTTGCCTGGAGAATCCCATTGACAGAGGAGCCTGGCAGGTTATAGTCCACGGGGTTGCAAGAGTCAGACACGACCTAGCGACTAAATCACCATCCATCACTGGAAAAGGATTTCCACTGTGTGGAAAAGGATTGTGTCAATGCAGTGTTGGTGAGAGTGTAATGTAGAGGAACAAAACTTGCCACCCTAAAATGCTCTTCAGGCTGTAGATTATTTCAAGCTGAAAACGAGTAGGGCCCAAAAGACTCAGGAAGAACCTTAGATCTTCCTCCTAACTGTGTAAAGAATGTAGAGAAAGCCAATTCCAAGAAGTGAGATATTATTAATACCATAGATAACTACAGTAAAACTATGTGGGCCAGACAGGGAGGAACCTAGAAAAGTCTGTTAAAATTCCTCTCTGGGTCTCATTGTTTTTGTTGATGTTATTGTTCAGTCGACTCTTTGTGACCATTGTTTCTGTGATGGAGTAGCCATCATGGTCAACAAAAGAGTCTGAAAGGCAGTACTTGGATGCAATCTCAAAAACAACAGAATGATCTCTGCTCATTTTCAAGGCAAACCATTCAATATCACTATAATTCAAATCTATGCCCTGACCAGTAATGCTGAAGAAGTTGAAGTTGAACGGTTCTATGAAGACCTACAAGACCTTTTAGAACTAACACCCAAAAAAGATGTCCTTTTCATTATAGGGGACTGGAATGCTAAAGTAGGAAGTCAAGAAATACCTGGAGTAACAGGCAAATTTGGCCTTGGAGTACAGAATGAAGCAGGGTGAGGGCTAATAGAGTTTTGCCAAGAGAGCACAATGGTCAGTGTTTCTGTACGGCCCAGCAAACATTTGTTTACCAATCATGTGCTTTTTAATTTCCTTGTCAATTGCCTTACTCCCTCCTGAAGTCTTAAACCACTACCCCCAACATCCTCTTTTGTTTTTTGCTGAAAATGGCATAAAGGTAAGGTTTTCAGCCTTTTTGGCAAGTTACTCAGTTTTCCTGTGTCTCTTCCATATATACATGTTATTAAACTTTTGTTCCATTTTCTCCTGTTGATCTGTCTCATGTCAATTTCATTCCTAGACCAGCCAGAAGAATCTTGAAATGTAGAGGAAATTTTTTTTCCTTCTTGACAATAAATAGGTGACCCCTTTTTAGAAGGCAATTAGCTGTACCAATAAAATGTTTTAGCTTGAAAACGTTCAATCCAGCAATTTCACTTTTATGTGTGGATATCTGTATATATAAGGACAATTATTGCAGTGTTATAATAGCAGAACTTTGAACAAACCATATTCATCAATGGGTTATTGGTTAAATAATGTAAGCTATGTATCATTGGGAGGACTGATGCTGAAGCTGAAACTCTACTTTGGACACCTGATGTGGAGAGCTGGGAAGATTGAGGGCAAACGAAGGGGCGACAGAGAATGAGATAGTTGGAGTCCATCACCACTGATCACCAACTCAATGGACTTGAGTTTGAGCAAACTCTGGGAGATAGTGAAGGACTGAGAAGCCGGGTGTGCTTCAGTTCATGGGGTCACAAAGATCCAGACACAACTTAGCAACTGAACAACAACAACAATATACTAAGGAATAAAGGGAAGACAATTAAAAGAACAAGTAAACAATGACACGGAAGGCTGTCCATAGTATGTGGCTGAATGAAAACAAATTGCAGAATAATATATTTGTAACCTTATTCCCTATATGTGTACATGTACACAAACACACACAAACATATTGGCATGAGCATAGAAAAAGTTTTGCCTGGAGAATCCCAGGTACAGGGGAGTCAGGTAGGCTGCCGTCGATTGGGTTGCACAGAGTCGGAGACGACTGAAGTAACTTAGCAGCAGCAGCAGCAGAAAAATCTAGAGATATAGAAATTAAACTGTTCTGTTAAAACAGTGCTTACTTCTGTAAAGGTTAGGGGAAGGGTGGAGAGTGAATATATATTCACTTTATATATTTATATATTGCTTAAGATTTTCTTTTTTAGTCATAAACATGTAAAGTCTTGTTAAAAAAGAAGAGTTTTATCCTGAAAAAGAAATCACTACACACACACACACACACACACACACACACAATCAGATAAACTCTTTCCCATTAAAGTGTTAGAAGTTGATTGGAACCATAAAATCTGACCTGAGGAATCAGATGAAATTTAGCTGAGGGTCTCCAGAGAAGCAAAATCCTACCACCAAGGAATGAATGAGTGAGTGAATGGCATTTTAGATTTGGCACAGTAGAAACAAGAGGTGAATAGTTTTGGGTGAACTGAGGGCAGAGGGTGTTTCTAGTGTTTCCACATTATATCATAACACATGAAAGACAACTAACATATTCTCTCAAAGGGTTTAGGGAATCATAGGCTATATTATATAATTTATCTTCAGGGCTAGTTCCAGGAAACCACTCTAAAGTCTTATGTACTGATTCCAACCAGGTCTATAAAGGACTTCCAGGATGACCAGTAAAGTCTAATAACATGGCTAAATTTTCCATTGAACTGAATCTAAATATTTGAATAGATAGCCCTATAACAACATGGTTTTCAATATGTACATTCTTCATGGAACATTATGCTGTGAGTTCCTATTAATTAAATTTAACCTAGACAACACTTATCAGCCCACCACCTTCACTCTCCACTACCAAAAAAGAGAAAATAGAAAAGAAAAAAAGATGGCTGTAATTTGCTCAGACATCCTGGTTTTGTTGAAATGATTTTAAATCCTTTGTTTCTTAATCGATACTTTCCCCTTAGTAATTAAAGCATGGCAATAAATAAGGATGAAGCCTTTTATATTCCTTGACAATGACAGGGTCAGGCTCTCAGTCTCAAATTCATCAGCCTGAGATGAGAAGCGGCAGCACAATGGGGGGAACCCATCTGTCTTTATTAAGACTTGGCACCAATAGAGAAAAGCTCATTTAGTAAATGGCAGCTCCCATTGCGCAAAGCGACAGAAAATTTACTGCATTGTCAGCAGGAAAAAAATAATCCACTCAGAGAAAGTTGTTATATTCAGTTCATTCGCTCAGTTGTGTCCAACTCTTTGCGACCCCATGGACTGCAGCACGCCAGGCTTCCATGTCCATCACCAACTCCTGGAGCTTACTCAAACTCATGTCCATTGAGTCGGTGATGCCATCCAACCATCTCATCCTCTGTCGTTCACTTCTCCTCCCACCTTCAATCTTTCCCAGCATCAGGGTCTTTTCCAATGAGACAGTTCTTCACATCAGGTGACCAAAGTATTGGAGTTTCAGCCTCAGCATCAGTCCTTCCAATGAATATTCAGGACTGATCTCCTTAAGGATGGACTGGGTGGATCTCCTTGCAGTCCAAGGGACTCTCAAGAGTCTTCTCCAACACCACAGTTCAAAAGCATCAATTTCTTCGGCCCTCAGCTTTCTTTATAGTCCAACTCTCACATCCATACATGACTACTAGAAAAACCATAGCTTTGACTAGACAGACCTTTGTTGGCAAAATAATGTCTCTGCTTTTGAATATGCTGTCTAGGTTGGTTATAACGTTTCTTCCAAGAAGCAAGTGTCTTTTAACTTCATGGCTACAGTCACCATCTGCAGTGATTCTGGAGCCCAAGAAATAAAGTCTGTCACTGTTCTCATTGTTTCCCCATCTATTTGCCATGAAGTGATGGGACCAGATGCCATGATCTTAGTTTTCTGAATGTTGAGTTTTAAGCCAACATTTTCACTCTCCTCTTTCACTTTCATCAAGAGGCTCTTTAGTTCTTCTTCACTTTCTGCCATAAGGGTGGTGTCATTTGCCAATGGGTCATAATGAAGACTTCTGAGGAGGCTTTACAAATAACTGATGAAAGAAGAGAAATGAAAGGCAAGGGAGAAAAGTAAAGATATACCCAACTGAATGCAGAGTTCCAAAGAATAGCAGTGAGATATAAGAAGGCCTTCTTAAGTGAACAATGCAAAGACATAGAGGAAATTAATAAAATGGGAAAGACTAGAGATCTCTTCAAGAAAACTGGAGATATCAAGGGAATATTTCATGTAAGGATGGGTACAATAAAGGACAGAAATGGTAAGGACCAAACAGAAGCAGAAGAGATTAAGAAGTTTCAAGAATACACAGAAGAACTATACAAAAAAGGTCTTAATGACTTGGATAACCACGATGGTGTGGTCACTCACGTAGAGCCAGATATCCTGGAAAGTGAGGTCAAATGGGTCTTAGGAAGCATTACTAAGGACAAAGCTGGTTGAGGTGATGTAATTCCAGTTGAGCTATTTCAAATTCTAAAAGGTGATGCTGTTAAAGTGCTGCACTCAATACGTCAGCAAATTTGGAAACTCAGCAGTGGCCACAGGACTGGAAAAAGTCAGTCATCATTCCAATCCCAAAGAAAGGCAATACCAAAGAATGCTCAAACTACTGTACAATTGTGCTTATTTCACATAATAGCAAAGTAATGCTCAAAATCCTTCAAGCTAGTCTTCAACAGTTATGTGAACCAAGAACTTCCAGATGTACAAGCTGGATTTCGAAGAAGCAGAGGAACCAGAGACCAAATTGCCAACATCTGTTGGATCTTGGAGAGAGTAAGGGAATTCCAGAAAAACATCTACTTCTGCTTCACTGACAATGCTAAAGCCTTTATATGAATCACAACAAACTGTGGAAAGTTCTTAAAGAAATGGGAGACCCCTTACCTGTCTCCTGAGAAAATTGAATGTGGGTCAAGAAATAACAGTTAGAACTGGACATGGGACCACTGGTTCAAAATTGGGAAAGGAGTACGACAAGGCTATATATTGCTATCCTGTTTATTTAACTTATATGCAGAGTACATCATGGGAAAAGCTGGACTGGATGAATCACAAGCAGAAATCAAGATTCCTGGGAGAAATATCGACACGCTCAGATATGCAGATGATACCACTCTCATGGCAGGAAGTGAACAGGAACTAAACAGCCTCTTAATGAAAGTGAAAAAGGAGAGTGAAAAAGCTGGCTTAGCAGTCAGACAAGTGCAGAGACATTTCTGGAAGTAACATCGCGATGGCTGGCCAAGGAGAACTCCAAGTTCAGTTCAAACTTGTTTTGGTTGGTGATGGTGTTACTCGAAAAACTACATTTGTGAAACGCCATCTGACTGGTGAATTAGAGAAGTATGTAGCTACGTTGGGTGTTGAGGTCCATCCTCTTGTGTTCCATACCAGCAGAGGACTGATTAAGTTCAATGTATGGGATACAACTGGTCAGGGGAAATTTGGTGGACTGAGAGATGGCTATTATAGACAAGCTTGGTGCCATTATAATGCTTGCTGTACCATCGAGGGTTACTTACAAGAATGTGCCTAACTGGCATAGAGATCTGGTACAAGTGTGTGAGAACATCCTGATTGTGTTGTGTGGCAACAAAGTGGATATTATGGACAGAAAGGTTAAGGCAAATTCAATTGTCTTCCACCGAAAGAAGAATCTTCAGTACGATGACATTTCTGCCAAAAGTAACCACAACTTTGAAAAGCCCTTCCTCTGGCTTGCTAGAAAACTGATTGGAGACCATTACCTGGAGTTTGTCACCATGCCTGCTCTTGCCCTGCCAAAGTGGTCATGGACCCAGCCTTGGCAGCAGAGTACAAGCACGATTTAGAGGTTGCTCAGACAACTGCTCTCCCAGATGAAGATGAGGACCTGTGAGAAAGTGAAGCTGGGGCCCAGCATCAGAAGTCTAGTTTTATATGCAACTGTTCTGTGATGTCAGTGGTGCAGCGTGTTTGCTACTTTATTACATAGCTAAACAGAACATGTGCTTAATCTTTGGATGCTGAAGGAGATGGATGGGCTTTGGAGTCAATGTGGCAGTTTAAAAAAAAACCTTCATTTTTTTGGACCTGCATATTTAGGTGTTTTGGAACACAGTTGTTTCCTCCTTGAGTTTCAAATATATGACTGCTATAGTCACATGACAATATTGAGAGGTGGAATCTTGTTTGTTACTGTCATTCCCATTCTTTTTTGTTTAGAATCAGAATAAAGTTGTATTTCAAATATCTAAAAAAAAAAAACAAAGCTGGCTTAAAACTCAACATTCAAAAAATTAAGACCATAACATTCAGTCCCATCTCATCATGGCAAATAGATGGGGAAAAAGTGGATGCAGGGACAGATTTGCTTTTCTTGGGCTTTTCTTGGATTGCAAGAAGATCAAAACACTCAATCCTAAAGGAAATCAGCCCTTAATGTTCATTGGAAGGACTGATGCTTATGCTCCAGTACTTTGGCCACAATGCAAAGAGCCTACTCATTGGAAAAAACCCTGATGCTGGGAAAGACTGAGGGCAGGAGAAGGGGAGCAACAGAGGATGAGATAGTTAGATAGCAGCAGCACTTGAACAAACTCCAGGAGATAATAGGGAAGCCCGGTGGGGAAGCCCGGTGTGCTACAGTCCATGAGGTTGCAGAGTTAGACATGATTTAGTGACTGAACAACAACAAACTGATATATAACATGTGAAGTTTAAGGTGCACAATGTGAAATACACGTCTGTGTGTGTGTTAGTCTCTCAGTTGTATCCAACTCTTTGTGACTCCATGGACTGTAGCCTGCCAGGCTCTCCTGTCCATGGAATTCTCCAGGCAAGAATACAGGAGCAGGTAGCAATTTTCTTCTCCAGGGGATCTTCTAGGGATAGAACCCAGGTCTCCTGCATTGTAGGCAGATTCTTTACCATCTGAGCCACCAGAGAAGCCCCAATGTGTGTGTGTGCGTGTGTGTGTATATATATATGTATGTATAAGCACCAATATATCGTTCAAAAAACAAAGATCATGACATCTGCTCCTCACTTCATGGCAAATAGATGGGGGAAAACTGGAAACAGTCTCAGATTTCATTTTCTTGGGCTCCAAAATCAATGCAGTTGGTGACTGCAGCCATGAAATTAAAAGACACTTGCTCCTTGGAAGCAAAGCTATGACAAACCTAGACAGTGTGTTAAAGAGCAGAGACATTACTTTGCTGACAAAGGTCTGTATAGTCAAAGCTTTGGTTTTTCCAGTAGTCGCGTATGGCTGTGGGAGCTGGACCCTAAAGAAGGCTGAGCACTGAAGAATTGTTGCTTTCAAACTGTGGTTTTGGAGAGGATTCTTGAGAGTCCCTTGGACTGCAAGGAGATCAAACCAGTCAATCCTAAAGGAACTCAATCCTGAATATTCATTGGAAGGACTGGTGCTGAAGCTGAAGCTCCAACACTTTGGCCATGATGCAAGCAGCCAATTCATTGGAAAAGATCCTGATGCTGGGAAAGATTGAGGGCAAGAGGAGGAGTCAACAGAGGATGAGATGGTTGGATGGCATCACTGACTCCAAGGACATGAGTTTGAGCAAACTCAGGGAGATAGTGAATACAGGGAAGCCTGGCGTGCTGTAGTTCATGGGGTCACAAAGAGTTGGACATGACTTAGCAACTGAAAAACAACAGCCATATAGGTTTATAAATAAATATACATATATTTCATATATATATATATGTTTAAGGTGTACCATGAGAGTATGATGTGAAATATACACACGTGGCAGACATTAAGGTGAGCATTTCCAAGGGGTAGCTGCTACATGACTAACTTAGCTTTCCAAACCATGGGGAAAATAAAAATCCAGCAAATAATCAATTGAAAACATTGACAGATTTAATCTGTACTTAGTAAACTCATTTGGCCAAGGTCATCAATGTGAGTGGTGAAAATAGGAGCAGTACTTGGACCAATCACCATATGTAGTCCAAGTCAGAGAGCACTATTTTCTCATCATAAATCTATAACAAGAAGGTAAAAAATTACATTATCACAGTGCTAGAGCTTAGCTACCGAGGCTGCTGAGGCTGGGGGTGGGGGATCCTTCTTGTAAAAAAAGAAATAAGCAAGCTCTGAATTTGAGTAGCGTGAGCTAGGTTTTACTGGGTTAAAGGGTTATTTTTAAAAGGGAGAATTAGAATTCTAATCATGACAATCCAATATTATCGATTCACTTTCTTATTTTTAAGGTCTTGCAAACCCTTCTAGAACTTTGACATTTTTACCCCCAGGGGAATCAGAAGTGAGCCAGAAAGAGCTGCTGATTTGCAGAAAAGTAAGACGTGGATCTTAGATAGAAACAGCTTTAGTACCAGGGCAGAAGTATGATACAGTGGTTAGGAGCATAGGTTTAGACTCAGGCACACCTGGGTTAAGATTTTAAGCTCCATCACTTACTAGCTGTGTGATCTTGAACAAAGAATTTAACCTCTGTAAAATTCAGTTTTCCCTTCTGTAGTTTCTAAAGTGAACTAAGCTCTGTCAAGCTTTGGTGCCTCCGGATAGGCAACTCCCTCTGCCTTCAATACCACTCACCTCCTCTAACCCTGACCAATTCCTACTCATCCTTCAGATCTCTAATCCATATTGCCACTTCCAGGAAGTTGCAATTCCCTAGAGTTAGGTAATGCTCTCCTGTATCTCTTCCCCAAGGATCCTAAATACAACTTCAAACATAAGAAATGTATGATAATTGGTGGTTTTAAAAAATTTGTTTCTTCCACACATTAGGAGCCAGCAAACAAGGGCCTGTGGGCTAAATCTGACCCGTGACCTCTTTTTAGCTCCCAAGAATGGTTCTGCATTTTTATAGAATTGATTTTATAAAAAGAAGAATATGCAACAGAGATCTTAAGTGTCCCTCAAAGCCTAAAATATTTACTATCTGGCCCTTTACGGGAAAAGGTCAGCATTTGCTGACCCCTGCCATAGATCATAAACAATTTGAGGATAAGGACTATTTTTCATTTCATAGTATGTCCTGTTCTTAGCACAATGCCTCACACATAGGCACTCAGATATTCACTGAATGAAGGAATGAATTAATGTTTATAACAAGCATTTTTAAATGTATAATTAATGATAGAATTAAACATAACTTTATTTTGTCTCCTAGTGTCCAATAAAATATACCCCTTTGGTATAAAATTTCTCTGACCTTGGATAGAAACTTGGACAAGGCCTATGACTTTTCTGTTCATTCCTTCAAGAATAAACAGTCCTAAAATCACTCAAAATCACAAAACACAGTCTTGATTCAGTAATCAGGACATATTCAGTCTAAGATATTAATCAAATTCTTCAAGTTTTACTAAGAAATAAGGTCTGCCCTCCCACCCCACACTGAGGCCTATAGGTGTTGGCCATCTGCCTTTGGAGAAGAGGGGGATGATAGCTTTTCTTCTTTCTCTCCCCACTTGCCAGCTCTGATTTGGACCCTCACCAATGTGGAAGCAGGAAGAAGGACAAGAGGGAAAGGGATTGGTCATTTCTTCCTTGGTAGAAGAAATTGCTTCCCACTCTCTAGGTCTCTGGATCTTCTTTGGGTTCTTTAAATGTCCTCATGACTGAGGATCACTCAGCGATATTATTTGGGAGACCTGGGTTTACAATTTATATACAGGTTGGTAGTTTACAGCTCTTTCCTCCACCCCTAGGAATCCAACAGTTATCTCCAGCCTTTTTTTTTTTTTCTCTCTTGCTGGGGTCTCTACATCTAGGTGGTTCTATTAGACTGTGTCCAGTGTGACCCCACATTTGTTCTCCCTATCTCTAGCATGGCACCCTTTTGATTGATTCCCAGGGAATCTTCAAACATCCCTTGCCTGATAAATTCTTATTTATAAAATGAGAATAATAATATCCAACTACAGAGTTGTTGCAAGGATTAAATGAAATTCTCTACATTAAATGCTTGACATGGAGTAAACACTCAAGAAATGTTAATCTCCTTCCTCTTGCCACAGTATATAAAACATGTGCATGCGTGCTAAGTGGCTTCAGTCGTGTCTGACTCTGTGCAACCCTATCGACTGTAGCCTGCTAGGCTTCTCTGTCCATGGGATTCTTGAGGCAAGATTACTGGAGTAGGTCGCCATGCTCTCCTCCAAGGGAGGAGGAACATGGAGGAACATGGGAACCTCCAAGGGAGTTTCCCAACCCAGGGAGCGAACCCATATCTCTTATGTCTCCTGCATTGGAAGGCTGTTTCTGTATCACTAGTGCCACCTGGGAAGTCCCATATAAAACACAGTAATGGCACTTAAACTACAGTTGGATGAACACTTATAATGGCACATATACCCGGGATAAATATGCCTTATTTAAATATATTCTACTTAAAGCTTAGACCCCGCCCCCCATTAGAAACTCAGACCTAGATTCCAAGACTGATGTTGAATCTCCACAAAAACTTCAAAATAAAAGAATTCAGTTGGTGCCTAAAAAAAAAAAAAAAAACAAAACTCCCAAACCTGGGGAAATATATGTACACATACTGTTTATAAAGATGGACTTATTTAAATATCACTACATCCTGGCATGTTTGGTTTCAATTCTACACATATATTAATTACTATAAAACCTAAAATGAAAAAAGTCTTGAATTGAGCAGGAGATCTGATTTCCTTAAATGTCCTATGAAGAGGCTTTTACAAAAACAGGGAGTCTTCGCTAATCCTACAGATTCATGAAGAAACCTCGAAGGGGTTAAAGTGGAAGGCTTAGACAAACTTCGCTTCTGAGCTTCTCTCTGATCGCCTCCCTCTGAGGCTCCCAGCCGCTAAGGCAAACCAGAGCTGATTCACTACCTTTCCCGCACTCTCTGAACTGTTGCCTGCGAAAGAGGAACTGGGGACTTCACGATCAGGCTGCTTCCAGTCAAGTGTTCCGGATGGTATATACACATCCAAAGGGACAACTCTCTTGGCTGTTCGGGTTTACAAGGAGCAGGCATCTGAAACTGCGCTCTGCAGCTGTAAGTGGCAACCGGCGTTTTAAGTTACTAATAGAGGGTGCTTTTCTCTTTTGCGCTGGGAAGATCTGACTCTTCAGGAGGATGAAGGAGAAAGCGTATTTTGCATGAACATAGTCCTGTTTCTCTGGCAAAACAAGGCTTTCTTTCTATTTTCCAGATATTCCAGAGATGTTCCTGAACAACTTGCCCGTCAGTGTAAGCTTCAAAAGGGATCCTTAAAAGGCCAGACCCATTCATCCCATGAGCCACGAGAAAGGTAAGAGAGACTTGGAAATATGATGATGTTATTTATGGTGAAAATGCGGTTACTTATCGGCAGGTGTGACAAACCGGCACAGTCTGCTGCGGAAGATAACAGCAGCTCTCACTGGAAACGCTTATTACTTAATGGCTTCGGCGATTGAAGAAGCGCTTGCGACGGGAATTGTTTTTTCACAGGCTCCTGTGGAACTAGATTCTCTAACAGTTCCCACCCCCCCGCCTTGGTTTTTCTCCCCCACACCGGGCAGGTAAATGCGAACGGAATGCGTTAACTCCTTAAAGCTATTGCAAGAGCCAAAACTCTCTTCTGAGTTGTTTCACTGATCATTTTTCTTAGCTATGTGGTGAGATTTCAGCTCTGAAATTCTATAAGCAGGTGTCATTTGGAAAAATAGAGAATTGCCAATTATTTCAGAACTTTATCACATTAAAGAAAAGCGAAAGGAACTATGGGGAGCTCCTTGAGGACCCAAACGGATCAGGTTACACATCTCTATATCCCCAGCACTTCGTAGGGGGCTGGTACTTGGTTTGCACTCAAAGGTTTGCTGAATGTGTCAGTCTGAATATATACAGAACTTTGTTTCTCTTATTAGAAATAAGTTTCACCCTAGGAATTCCTCTCCATGTTGATGGACGGGCAAAGCTTCACATTCCCTTCTTGTTTTAAGGAGCAAAATTCACGGTCTGGGTATGTATGTTATTTTGCTTTTGTGAGGTTATATATATTGTGCCGACGCTGAACATAATCGGAGACTTGGCATTTCAATGTTCATACCAAAATCATGATTTTTTTTTTTTTTGCCAAGAGTTTTATGTACCAA
Organism: Cephalophus harveyi; assembly: GCA_006410635.1. Lineage (NCBI taxonomy): Eukaryota > Metazoa > Chordata > Mammalia > Artiodactyla > Bovidae > Cephalophus > Cephalophus harveyi. Next base: position 12,577 of record SJYT01014207.1, read on the forward strand.
GTTAATGACAAAACATACAATCAGAAAATCAGAGGTGCATTCACATTGCTTGTAGGTGTTTTGATTTACATTAGAAGTAAACCAGATGTCCAGGCTAATGTTGGACATTGGCCAGTTATTAAGTTAATCTCTTTCCATTTTCCCTTCCCCAATCTCCCCTCCCACTTTCCTTTCTTCCTCTCTTTTCCAATGTTTTCCTCCTACCCTATCTTCATCTGTGCCTTTTAACCACTCATTTCCTCCCACTTCTTATCAACACTTCCCACACCTTCTCACATTTTTCCTTCCTTTTTCCCCCCTTTCCTCCATCTCTCTTCTTTTCCTAATGCCTTTCCTATTTTCCTATACCTCACTCTCCTTATCCCTCATCAGCTTTCCATTACTTTCACAAAGTCTAGAGACTGATTTTCAGCTTTCCAGAAAAAAAAATGTAGGATACTATAATCTTACAAAGGTCTTTCCACAATAACTAGATTTTTTAGAATTAATAGAATTTTGGCTTCTTTTGAAATTGCATGGTTGTTTTTCTTTCCAAATGGTCCAGACCTTTTAATAGAGCAATCACATTGTCTGTGCAACTCATCAATTAGTTAGGTAAGAGAGCTATGGTGATCCTGTTTGGAAAGCTTTTATGAAAAGTTGTCACAGATATAGGAACAGATTAAGAAAGAGGACCCCCTTCACCCATATAGAACTTTTCATCTACTCATTTCAAAATCCTTCAGATTTAAGGAATTGAACTGATAGACCTCTCTGAATTGAACAGGATGTTTGGTGTTCTGCAGACACAGAGGTTTTAAGAAATCTGTGGTTAGTTTTCAAAACCCTCAAATGAAATGTTTAAAGAAGTTGACAAACTGTATATGAGAATATTGTTATCTACAGATTCTTCAAGCTTCATAGAATTCTAATAAATATTTAATAAATAGTTAGATCTTAAGGAAAATGCAGGGTTGATTGTATTAGAGATAGTATTATTAATTGTTAATGAAAAGCATCTCTAGACACAGCTGAACTGTCTAAAACTTCAGGCCATAAACCCACTCCATGTATAGTTTTCCTTTAAAATCATGGAACTGAAATAATTCAAGAGCAAAGTTTCTAACAAAGTGATTATTCCTTTTTCTTTGGCTGTGGCACACAGCTTGCAGGATCTTAGTTCCCTGTCCAGGGATTGAACCCAGCTCCACAGCAGTGAAAGTGCCAAGTCCTAACCACTAGACTGCCAGGGAACTCCCCAAAAGTGATTATTCCTTAATTCTAGGTTATGCTCAGAAATTTAATTCTTCTTTGCACAGTAAGAGATAGAAGAGTTGGGGAGGGAAATAAAAAGGGAGTTTCAGGTACTTTCTCAACCTTTATTATCTATTGAAACAGAGATAACACTGTGCTTCTCTCCAGATTGTCAGTGTTAAGTGGATTTCTTCAGTCATATCCATGCATTTATTCAGTAATTATTGAGCAGCTTTTGTAAGCATGGTTATATAAGGGATCACATGCATACACGTATGCTCAGTCAAGGCTGACTCTTTATGATCCCATGGACTGCAGCCTGCCAGGCTCCTCTGTCCATGGAATTTTCCAGGCAAGAATAGTGGAGTGGGTTTCTATTTTCTCCTTCGGGGGACCTTCCTGACCCAGGGATTGAACCTGTGTCTCCTGCATTGGCAGGCGGATTCTTTTGCCACTGAACCACATGGGAAGCCAATGGAAGGTTGAAAAAGATCCTCAAGGAGTTTATAAATTACAACTTGGGAAAAAAACACAGAAAATAGTTACAATATTAGGTGAATGTAACTTCTCTAGGAGCGATAGAGAGCCTGTGGAAATTAGGATTTGATAAGAAATCAAGGTCAGTTTCATGAGCGGAACTATGAAGAATGGTACCATTTTCCCAAGCAGATATATACAAAGATAGAAGGAACAGATCAAACAAAAAACATGAAGGCAGGGAAATAGGTGTCAAGGAGCATTACAGCTTGATTGGAAAGTGGGGTAGTGGAAGGAATTAAAGTCAACCAGGACCAGGGTATGGACAGCCTTGAATGCCAAGCTAAGGAGAATGGAATAAAGTTAAAAGGTAATATGTGGGCTACCAAATATTTATTCCTTTTTCATCCTATAAGAATAGTTATAAATGAATCATATAGTGATGCAATGTAGAGTAAAAAGCACAAAACAAAGAAGACATATAGCTTGACACTTTTTTTTTATAAAGTTCAAAACAAAAATAAAAAACGTAGTGTTTAGGCATGGGGTGTGTGTGTAAATAAAAGCAAGGTAATGATTAACAAAATTCAGAATATTGAATTTGATAGGGAGGAGCATAGGTAGGCATCATGTAAATTATTATTCTCAATCTTGCAGTCAGTGATGGGCTTCCCTGGTGGCTCAGAGGTTAAAGCGTCTGCCTCTGATGCGGGAGACCCAGGTTCGATCCCTGGGTCGGGAAGATCCCCTGGAGAAGGAAATGGCAATCCACTCCAGTATTCTTGCCTGGAGAATCCCATGGGCGGAGAAGCCTAGTAGGTTACAGTCCACGGGGTCGCAAAGAGTCGGACACGACTGAGCGACTTCACCTCACCTCACTGCAGTCAGTAGGTTCTTGTTCACAGGTGTTTGTTCATGGGTGTTACTAAGTAAACAAATAAAAGAGAACCTGGAGGCACCCATGGCAACAGTGTGCCTAACCAGGGGGTCTGACTTATCCAAATATGTGTACTTGGAGGTCCATGGGAGACCAAAAAGGCAGCATGCTACTATTGAGACTTTTCCCACTTGGACAGCACTAACTGAGTGTTGATTTTCCTACTGTTTGTGCTCTGGAGGCCAGGTGAAAAAAGCAGGCCTCCATGTGGGCTGCTGGGGACTGTCGCAGTCCTGACTCCCGGGGGCTCCATTCTATTTGTAGAGTGCTGCTTCTCAGCCCTGGCCGCATATCAAAACCACCGGTGGACCTTTACGTACTACAGCTGTTTGGGCCTCCCCCCACACAAACCTACTGCATCAGAACCTCTGAGGGAAGGCCCCAGATAGACATATTTTAAAAAAGTTTAGTAAGTGATCCTAAGGGCAGCAGGGACTGGAAACCATTCCTTGCAGAGTGTACTTAGAAACTCTGAATGGGTAGCTTGTCACAAATACAGATTTCAGGGTCCTATCCAGAGAGACTCTGATCTAGAGAGCAAGGGGAAAGGCCGAGAAATCTGCATTTGTAAGACAAATTGTTCAGGTGATTCTGATGAAGGAACTTCCTTCAGAAACACTGCCCCAAAGGTTCCAAAATCCTAGGGCCTCAGGGAGATCACTCTGTGTATTGGTTCGTTTCCTAGGGCTGCCATAAACAAAGTACTACAAACTAGGTGGCTTAAAACAGAAATTTATTCTCTCAGGTCTGAAGGCTAGAAGTCTGAAATCAAGGCATCAACAGGGCCATGCTCTCTCTGCACTCTGTAGAGTAAAATTCTTCCCTGACTCTTCTGGCTTCTGGTGTTTACTGGCAATCCTTGGCCCTCCCTGGTTTGTAGGTACATCACTCCAGTCTCTGCCTCTGTGTTTTCCCCCTGTATACCTTTGCTTTCTCTTCTTATGAGGACACCAGTCATATTGGATTTAGGGCCAACCTAATGACCTCATTTGAACTTGACTACATCTGCAAAGACCCCCCCCCTTTTTTAGTCAGTAGGTTCTTGTTCACAGGTGTTTGTTCATGGGTGTTACTAAGTAAACAAATAAAAGAGAACCTGGAGGCACCCATGGCAACAGTGTGCCTAACCAGGGGGTCTGACTTATCCAAATATGTGTACTTGGAGGTCCATGGGAGACCAAAAAGGCAGCATGCTACTATTGAGACTTTTCCCACTTGGACAGCACTAACTGAGTGTTGATTTTCCTACTGTTTGTGCTCTGGAGGCCAGGTGAAAAAAGCAGGCCTCCATGTGGGCTGCTGGGGACTGTCGCAGTCCTGACTCCCGGGGGCTCCATTCTATTTGTAGAGTGCTGCTTCTCAGCCCTGGCCGCATATCAAAACCACCGGTGGACCTTTACGTACTACAGCTGTTTGGGCCTCCCCCCACACAAACCTACTGCATCAGAACCTCTGAGGGAAGGCCCCAGATAGACATATTTTAAAAAAGTTTAGTAAGTGATCCTAAGGGCAGCAGGGACTGGAAACCATTCCTTGCAGAGTGTACTTAGAAACTCTGAATGGGTAGCTTGTCACAAATACAGATTTCAGGGTCCTATCCAGAGAGACTCTGATCTAGAGAGCAAGGGGAAAGGCCGAGAAATCTGCATTTGTAAGACAAATTGTTCAGGTGATTCTGATGAAGGAACTTCCTTCAGAAACACTGCCCCAAAGGTTCCAAAATCCTAGGGCCTCAGGGAGATCACTCTGTGTATTGGTTCGTTTCCTAGGGCTGCCATAAACAAAGTACTACAAACTAGGTGGCTTAAAACAGAAATTTATTCTCTCAGGTCTGAAGGCTAGAAGTCTGAAATCAAGGCATCAACAGGGCCATGCTCTCTCTGCACTCTGTAGAGTAAAATTCTTCCCTGACTCTTCTGGCTTCTGGTGTTTACTGGCAATCCTTGGCCCTCCCTGGTTTGTAGGTACATCACTCCAGTCTCTGCCTCTGTGTTTTCCCCCTGTATACCTTTGCTTTCTCTTCTTATGAGGACACCAGTCATATTGGATTTAGGGCCAACCTAATGACCTCATTTGAACTTGACTACATCTGCAAAGACCCCCCCCCTTTTTTTTTTTTTAACAAATGTCACATTTGCAGGTACTGGGTGTTAGGACTTAAACATGACTTTTTTGGGGATACAATTCCATCTGTGGAACTCTTTTAAATAGTTTTTAAAAGTAGGGTCCCCAAACAACCAACAGAACAGTTTAGCTTTGTTCTTTAGCTGAGATATCTAGATAGAAAAACTGATAGTTAACTCTGAAAGCTTGATATGCAAAGGGTCACCTGAAAATCTTGTGCTTAGAATACGTATTCCTGTGCCTTGATCCAAAATACTAAAACTCAATAGGCCTGGTGAAGGGCCTAGGAGTCTACATTTTAAGTCACATAGGAAGTTCATGCATCACATTCTTGAGAAAAACTGGATTTAGGAGAATAAGAAAGGTTGAGAATCCAGCGGTCTGGGGAGAAAGAGCTCCCAAGAACAGACCTTGAAATTGGCATTTGTAACAAGCTACTCAGATGAACCACTGCCTTTGGGGCTGGTGATATAGGGAACAAAAGGATACCTATGTAATTACCTTTTCCACTTGTTAGTGAATCAGAAATCAAAATAGATGTACATTAAAGTATTGCAAAAAATGTTGCCTAGCCTATAGCTGCAAAGACAGTAGAAAGATACCCTGTCCCTTTGCTCTTGTTTCTGTGAACCAGGTGGTTCTGCGCAGGCAACAGAGGCCGTAGATAGGTAGGCTAAGACTCATGCGGATTACAGAAAGTACAGTACCATGAGCTAGTAAATGGAAACTTTAAGCTGAAGTGCTCCCAGGCTGGGGGAAAATTCAAGATTATAGGAAGAGTAATGTGATTGTTGGAGCTATTTCTATTAACGCTCCTTGGGCATGTTAACAAGCGACAGAATTGGGCTACCTTGTCAGCTCTCTGCCACTATTGCACATGGAAGCTTAACAGGTGATGGTAGTTTATGTTTTGTATTTTTTTTTTAGTCACCTATATTCAAAATTCATGTTGGGAAAAACAAGCTAAATTATTTTGGAAGCCTTCAACAGCAAATAGTTGACCCTATTTACACACTGGAATGTTTTTGCCAAAAAGACAACAGTCCATCTTTACCATTAATGAAAGATGAAGTTACTTGCTCAGAACAAACACGCCCTTTCAATTACTTCTGATCTACAAATACTGGGGGGTGGGGGTGTATTCTTACCCCACAGTCCTAAATGAGAGACAGGGGACACAAAAACAAAATTGGGGGAAGCCTGAATTCCTGAAAATTCCATAATTGTTAAAGTGACCCATGGCACTGGGACCTGGGGTTTGAAAAAACAAATCCTTAGATTTAGATCTTCATTTCAGTGCTAGGCTTTCTTCGTTAAACTAGAGCAGTGGGTTTCAGTCCTGGCTGTACTTTAGAGTCATTTGGGGAACTTTTTAACAATACCAGTGCTTGGACCCCACCTAAGACCAATAAAATCTGATTCTCTAGAGTGGTGAGCAGGCCCAACTGTGGAGATTATGATTCAGAAAGTCTAGATTGGGGCCCAGGGTCTCTATTTTAATAAGTACTTCAGAATTTTATGACCAGTTAGTTTAGAAAACACTGTCCTACTCTAGCCAAGTTATTAGCTGCTGTCCTCTGACTGTAATTTTTCTTTAACCTTGTAACAGGTATACCACTTAGAGAAAAAAAAGCATTCAAAATGATAAAAACTCAGGATATCACTTTAAAACTAAATTTCCCATCTAAAACCATTTTGCAATATATCAGTTAATTTTTATTTCAAAAGGAATCACCATCTCTCTTAGATACCCGAATCTTTTATTTTTGTTTTTGATTTCCAGGAAAATAAATCTGTTGAGGAATTTGAAGAGTCAAATCTTCTGAGCCTAGACCGACTGCTGTCAGCATCTCGGAGACCTCCTCCATCTGAGAATTACCAGGTCTGACAACACTTTCCCTCCAGCCTACAGTGAGAGAGGTCAACAAAACTGTAGAAAAGTTACATTCTCTAGACTTCCAACTCTCAAGCTGTGGCGGTCAGGAAGACACCTTACAAGCTCCATCCTTATGGGGGATTCAGAAAGACAAGAAGGGCAAAAACTCAGATATGTTGAGCTGGAAATATACAAAAGCTTTTAGAAAATCTCCCCACAGAAGAATCCAATTAAATTCACATAATTAATGCACACAGTAGATAAGCTGTAGATAAAATAGAATGCTTTCTCCCTCCACCAAAAGATAGAAAAAGTCTGATTTAATACTCAGACATGCTTGTCCTCATACCAGTATTATAAAGCAGTTTTGCCATATATATTTTAATCAGTATAGGAGTAGGACTGTGGAAAATAAAATATTTTATTTATATTTTAAGAAAGTGGTTAAGAAGTTCTGATAAAAAAACTATTTGGGAGAGGGATGGTGTGCTGGAAAATAGAGACAGTGTGGCAACTGCCAAATTAGAATATCATTTTCTTGCTTATGCAATACTGACTTGGCTCTGGTTGTGATTGTTTGATTGTGTATGAGATTGTTAGAACACCTCCAGCATATTCAGAGACAGTCTAAGTGACTGTGGAATGCCTCAAGGGCAATAGAAATCAACTAGAAATAGGTACTAACTCAAGTCTTGAGTGATGACGGAGGTGCATTTCAAGTACCATGGAAATCTCACTGGACGGGCCCATTTCCCCACCCTGGCAACAGAGGTTGACACTACTTCAGATAAGTATTCCAACCTGTATATGTATGTGGGCTTATTCCTGAGCCTCTTGGCCATTCTCCTCATCCTGCTCTTCACGATGCTCCTTCGACTCAAACATGTCATCTCACCCATCACCTCCGAGAGCACAGAAAGTGTTCCTCAATTCACAGACGTAGAGATGCAGAGTCGGATTCCTACTCCTTAAAGCCAGGATGAAGGTGAGCTTTACTGGATCTCAGTGAACCCTTATATGTTGATGTCCAGGAAAGCTGACTTCATTACATGTAGCTTCCTGTGTAAGGAATCAACAAGTTGTTCACTTAACAAGTTGTTCCTCCTTTCCTTGTGTTAGTCTTTATCTTGACTCTGCTTGTGGGATATCGAAGAGGTTTGACTCCTTCCTTGCAAGAAATATAGGAAATGGCAGCTGCTTGGGAAGGTAGGTTTCCATGGTAGCCAAAGAGAGGCTGGGCCTTGAGCAACCCTCAGATCACAGAAATTCATATGCAGCTGTTGTTTAAAAAACAAACAAACACAACCCTGGAAACTCCAAGAACAAGGAAAATTTGCCTTTGAAAGGATTGATTGTTCAAAGAGGTTACCCCAAGAAAGGAACAAGTTTTAATTTAGCAGTTAGACCCAAAAGAATCACCTCTGGTTACATGAACTTAACTCATGTTGGAGGTTAATGGAAGGGACCACAAACTCTATCCCAAAAGAGCAGTGATTTTATCAACTATGGCCATCAGGTTTGTCCCAAATGAAAGCAGAATCTTTAAAGACACTGTTTCAACTTTAAAAGCAATTTTGCAAAAGTAAGTTTGTAGTGAACAAACTCACCTAGAGAGGGAAAATGTGCATTTTATATCTGTGTTATTACTATTACTGGACTTTTAAAAACTCAAAAAATGGTAGATATATTACAAAAACCTGGAACAATGAGCTTCCCTCAAACCAAGGGAAAATTAAGTCAAAATATGCTTATGCTAATGAACATTATATTATACGTGCACCTTCTTTGCCCTTTTCTCCTTCCCCATCACGTTCCAGGATTGAGTTGCACTCAAATTTAAGCTTTGTTTAAAGATGGCCTTGGCAAAGAAGACTCTGTACTTTAAAGCAGAAATGAAATAGTCTTGGTATTCTGTTGTTGAATGATTGTGGCTTTGGACAAAACACTCAAGCCTGGGGTACCAGGTTTTTCTTTCTGAAAAATGATCTGAGAGCTATTCAGTCATCACTAGACTCCTCTTAGATCTGAGTGTAAGAAAAACAGAGACAAAAGAGGAAAGGACTAAATAATACCCTCCAACAAATCTTTATTGAGATCCGTGTCCTCAAATGTCACATTTGTCTTTCCCAGAAAACGTTCCTCCTTTCCTGATCCCTGCCAAAAGATGAAGTGTTTCACTTATTACCTATAAAATATTTTGAAAAATTTCATTCTCATAATCAGCCCTAGTGTGCCAGTAGTGGGAGACAATTTAATTTTTTAATAATTTACTTATTACAAATTAGAAATTAGAAGGCTGATCATACTCTTGCCGCCAAAGAACTAAAATACCCATGTTAATTTCTACCTGCTTTAAAAAAAATCAGTTCTCACTTACACCTAAAATATGGTCATCAAATTTCCACCAGGTGCTCCCTTGGGAATTGTGACAGTGAGCGAGAAGTGGAATGGATGTTAGGTTAATGGCACCTCTACCAGACATGCTCTCGAGTTTGTTACCAATTTAGATTGGCTCCTTTACTTTGATCTAAATCTAGCATGATGGTGAAATTCCCAAGTGCTTTCTACTTTTATACACAGTCATTTGCCAATACTCCCCTCTCCAAGGGGCTACAAAGTGTGAAATCCCCACATGCAGAGCTAAACTTAGCAGCAAGCCTGCCTCTGGCACACCTGTTACAATAGCGCACCATAAGAGATGGCAGCTGCATTCTGTACCTTTTGGAAGAGATGAGCAGGTAGGCTAAGAATCGGATAAGGCATGCACTTCCCCTTTTGGCATTGTCATTTCCAAAATGCAAAGTGATTCACATTATTTCGTTTGGGGGTTTAAATTGTCTTTAGTCACACCCAGACCCTATGTACCCTTTAAAATGATAGTTTTTGGCAGCCATACATGGACTTCATCAAAGGATGCCAATATACCCCAGAACTTTTTAAGGACACACATCTCTCCTCATCCAGGCTCTGCCTTTTGTGCTCACAGTATTTGAATGCACTTTACAGTTAAGAAGTCAGTGACTGGATAAATGAAGGAGCTGATTACATTTTCAGCAGCAGTGCATAGCAAGATACCCAATGCCTTGTTGCTGAATCTGATGAAGAGACAAACTGCAAATCTAGTCCCTGCCCATCTGATCTCCCCAACCCAGATTTTAGGAGTTTAAAACTGCTCCTTAATCACTGACTTGGATGAAGATTCCTAGTTTATGATTAGGTTACTCACCTGGAAAACAACCATCCTCTTTCATCACAACCACCCCATGGGATCCAGATCTTCACTGAGCATTAACCAAAGTACATGGCTTGGATTGCACTAAAATAGCAGCATAACCTCTCACAATTTCCAGTGATAACATAAATGGAGATGTATGTATGCAGATGTGTCATTATGGTGACATACATGGTATTTAGTCTTTGGAAAAACAAACTGAATGTTTTCATCATAGCAAACCATCTGTGAAGAAAACAACTTTTCCATTTATATTCATTTTTATTATATCCCCCAATGTATTAATTAACATATATTACTGCTCAAAGAGGCAGCTAGAGCAATCAATGGGCATAATTTGAATTTATCCATCTATGCAAAGTGCCGACTAGGCAATTCCCTCCCTCATCCCTACACTCCAAAAAATTGCATGTTAGCCTAAATGTATATAAACAGGTTATTTATATATAGATGTAGTTTGTTTTAAGGTAAAAGAATGAGTATTCACTTTTTATTACACTGAATCACATGAAATTGGCATTTATGTAAATAAACAATGCTGAAATATCAGCAATTTCATATAATTCAACAAAACAAAATGACTCACTACTTGAATTCTTGAAATAGTCAACTCTCCTAATATGTTTAACATAACTCAATTTCTAAAAGTGTACTTTGCATACATTTCAGAACCATGTGTTGTATAAAACAAGGCTTATCATAAAAGGTTTGTGTATTATGTATTATGCACTAGGCAGGAAATAGTAAGATAAATCAAGTAAAGACAGGTTCATTCAGCCTAACATTTCCATCTATGCCAAATCTGAAGCTTTGGACTCATAAATGAGTTTGACCGCTGCAGACCCCATCATGCTTACTAAGTAGGTAAAACAGGTTCATTTAATGTAATGATGTAGTTATATTTAGTAATACATCTTATTCACCTGCATTTGTATAAAAGAAGTACTTTTTAAACAAAATGAGTTGTGTGGAAGAAAAATTGGATTTATTTAGTTTAAAACCATTAATTTTGAAATAGGCTTATATTGTATATATGAAATATAATATTTGCATGTCATTTTTATTCCCTGCAAAATAAGTTCTGTTTGGCTTACTGATAACAAATATCTATTGTCTGAACAATATAAAGAGTATTAGTCTCCCAATATAAACTGTAACAATTACAAATTTGTGGTATTTATAATTTTGAAGTGTCATTATTTTTTCTTATTCACCAACCTTTCAGTTTTTATCTTCTCCCTACTTGCAACCTCATTGGTGTGTTCATTTCTTTTGTAGTGAGATGTGAAAAATAGGTAATGACTACCAGGTGCCAGTGAAAGTGACCTGAGGGGAGAGTGAAATAAGGTCTCTCAAGTGGCAATATCATGCAACATTCCCCACATTATGGGATATTTTTACTGATGTATCTTCCATTTCCTACTTTGTTTGTTTCTCAGAGCAACCCTGTGAGTAATGAGTGGAGGTATTATGAAGTCTGTTTTACAAAAGAGGACATTCTCACAGAGAGATTGGTGAGACATTCTTGGTTCCGCAGAGGCCAAGTCAAGAGTACACTGCCCCCCCCAAAAAAGTATACTGCTAATCTTTGGACTCCAGTTAGTTTAATACCTCAAAAAAGTGTCTTACTTTCTAGGCACTGAATAGATACACTCCAAGTTCTACAGAAAATTACAGAGCTCTATAAGTGATTATCTACTCCCCGTGCCCAAATTCAGAACAAAGAAACAGAATTTTGCCATCTCATAAATCATTTTATAGTTGCAGCAACACGTATTTAACAGGCAGTAGAGAAGTTTATACAAAGTCAAACTCTGCAGTTCTACTTTACAGGGAAGAAGTAGAAATATAGATGGGTTATCTACCCAAAATGCAAATCTTATTCCTCTGATCATTTGACTTAATGTTCACAGTCAATGCAGGCTCTTCATATACATGACTATGATCTTTCCTTTCCTAGAAATGAGAACATCTCCTCTTAGGAAAAATAATGTTCTTATAAAATTGTATAGTGTTTTAAGTGTATGCAGCTATTTCATTTGTGCTCTTTAATAAATGTGGTGGCATTAAAAGGGAGAGAATTACTGTGGAACTTCCTCTAGCCATAAAGAATGAATTGTACTTATAGAAAAAAAAGAGACCAAAATGTGGAACATATGTAGAGTGGGAAAAGAAAATGCACATAATAAATATAGGCGAGGAGGTTTTGAAGAATAATTTGAGTAGTTCCAGGAACTTCAATTCATTTTTCACATCAAGTATCTATTGATTAAATCATGCACACACCCAGTGGGGAATGAGAGAGACAGATTATATAGCATTCTAAGCTAGGGGATCTGAAGTTTGTAATCATAAAGTTTACAATCTGACAAAGATGATAAATACCTAAATTCATTCATCCATTCAACATTTATTCAGCACCTACTGTATGTGCTAGCAGTGAAAACAGGACACACTAGGTAGGCCCTGGTGCAAGTTGCAACCTACTGGGATGGACATCTTGGATCAGATAATTACGACGCTGCTGTGTTATAACGGAGAAGTATAGTGTGCTTGGATACATACAAAGTGAAGGGCATGCTGCCTAGCCTGGCCTAGAATGTCAAGGAAACTTTACTGAGATGATATCTAAGCTAAAATCTAATGGGTGGGTAATAGAGCAAACATTCCAAAGAGAGAACAGCGTGTGCAAAGATTCTGAGGTCAAATAAACTTGGCATGCTTGAAGAAGCACAGTGAGTGAGGAGAAGTCTCCAGAAGGCTGGAAAGGTTGATAAGGACAAGAACATGCAAGGCCTTGTGAGCAATGTTGTGGATTTTTAACTTTATTTTAAGCACAGAGAAGATGAGAGTTCTGATAGCAGTGTGGAGGATGGATTGAAGAGGGGCAAAAGTGGACACAGGGAGACCAGTTAAAAGGTTATGGCAGTGGTTCAGGAGAAAGATGATAACATTTTAGACTTACCACCATCCCATCGAGTGGTAGTGGGAAAGGAAATAAAGCAAATAACTTTAGATAAATATAGGTGATAAGGGGCTTCCCAGGTAATGCTAGTGGTAAAGAACCTGCTTGCTCATGTAAGAGACATAAGAAAAACGAGCTCCATCCCTGGGTCAGGAAGATCCCTGGGAGGAGGGAATGGCAACTCACTCCAGTATTTTTGCATGGAGAATCTCATGGACAGAGGAGCCTGGCAGGCTATGGTCCATAGAGTCTCAGAGTCAGACACCACTGAAGCAACTTAGCTTGCAGGTACACATAGGAGATAAAGTTAGCATTACTGGATGACTTGGATCAGTGGAATAAGTAAGAAGGGAGAATCTAATATGATTTACTGGATTCTAGTTTGAACAAAGATCTAGTGGCTCTATTTATGGAGACAAAGAACACTGGAGGAAAATCAGATAGAGGGGGAGATGGATTTTGTTTCGGATATGTTTAGATTAATTTGCCTTTGAGACATCCAAGTGCAGATGTTGAATAGGCAATTGAATATACAGGTCTGGGGCTCACAAGAGAGTTCAGGGTTGGAGACATAAATTTAAGAGGTGTTATGGGATGAGATTGCCCAGGGAGGGGTTGTAGAGTAGACTGAATAAAGAATGACTGTAATGTATTATAGAATACACCCATGTATTTCTCCCTGTTTTGGGAGGGTCAGTCACTTGTCAATCAGGTTGGGAAAGATTAAGTTTAATGGTCCTCAAACTGAGGCAGGTTGCCTAGAAATACTTGGTAGCAGGAGAAGAGTGAGTCAGAGACAAAGTCCTCTCGGGAGAGGGAAGACTCCAACCTGAGGAGACCAAATACAAACATTAAGTAAAAAGGTTAGGAGTAGTACCATAAATAAGAGGAAATTAGGGCTAATAATTTGAAGCCAGAAGCCAATGAAGCAGTGTTGGTACAGGACAAATAGGGTCCTAAGAGTTTGCAAGGAACAAGGATGGATTGTCAAACATAGGTATGTGATTGTATTGATCATGCTCCTGGCAGGAAACAGATGGCATTCTCATAAAGGATGAGTAATGAAATTCTAAAGAAGGGACCATCTTCTAAGTGGTGGGTAGGATTAAGGGATTCAAAGAGACAGCAAAGCACCCATGGACTAGCAGATGCAGGAAGCTACAGCCAATCTTAGGCTGGAAGTGGTGAGGGGAGGGAAATGTTTTCAGAATCTGGCATGTCCTGTAGTCATGAGAAAGAAGTTAACAATCTACGACCTTAGGTAAATAAGCAAAACTGTAGGGGGATAGAGGATTAAATACTCCAAACACTTTCTCCTTCACCTTCATCTGCTAGTGCTGACTGAATCCACCTAGAAACGAGAGGACAAGCAAGCCAGGGGATGCAGTTTGTAGAGGCCAGCTTCTAGAGCAAAGAGCGGGATGGAGAAAACGTGTGAGAATGGATTTGGAGTAGGCTATATAGCACGGAGAAGGCAATGGCACCCCACTCCAGTACTCTTGCCTGGAAACTCCCATGGATGGAGGAGCCTGGTAGGCTGCAGTCCATGGGGTCGCTGAGGGTCAGACACGACTGAGCGACTTCACTTTCACTTTTCACTTTCATGCATTGGAGAAGGAAATGGCAACCCACTCCAGTGTTCTTGCCTGGAGAATCCCAGGGACGGGGGAGCCTGGTGGGCTGCCGTCTATGGGGTCGCACAGAGTCGGACACGACTGAAGCAACTTAGCAGCAGCATATAGCACAGAAATAAGTAGGCAAGATGGGATGGCTTAAAGATCCAACTTAAGGTTTACTGAATACTATTTACCATAGAAAAGATAGAACATACTACAGATTTTCAAAGGAGGTGTTTCATTCAGAGACCAATCAGAAAAAAAAAAAAAAAAAAAAAAAAAACCACTCTAGCTATTTCAAATAGAGGACATTTAATACAAGGACTTGATAATGCTTGTGACAGAAGACAAATGGGGATAGTGAGACAACCTCAAGATCAGCAGAAGCAGAAAGCTATCAGCAAACCTAGGGAAATGATGGGAGGAGGTAACGTTACCAGAAACCAGAAGTAGGACCCTCCTATGCAGAGGCCTGCCAGCAGGAGATGAGACCGCAGTCAGGGTGGAATCTGGGACCTAAACAGAAAGGGTTCTTTGGCAGGAGCTACAACCACAGAGAAGAAAAATGTAGAGCATGCTGTGATTGAGTAATAATATCTTTTGTGGTGAAGAGGGTAATGGAGGCATACATGCCACATATCTTTCATTATGGACCTAGATATATTTCCTTACATCATGACTGTGTAGCATGAAGATGTAAAGTGTTAATGTAAGATTTAGTTGGGGGCAGAATTTTTCTCAGAAAGAAAACTGTCTTGATCTGGCAAAATACTCTAAGAGTACACCTTAATTGTGGAAATATAATCCTCGGGGCATAGCTGATTTGGGCTGGAAGCAAGCTGTAATGTATGAAAAGAATACATATTTGAAGGGCTGTTAGGTATGAACTACTACGGATGAGAAGTAAAGAATACAAAGTAGACAGAGGACCTAGCAACATGGCAGGAGGTAACAACAAGCAGAAGAGATAACCAGTCAAGATTCTTCCCTCAGAAGAACTTTGAAGAACAGCAATAGTTAATGTTCTAGACAATCCATGTAGTCTGAACATATTGATACTTTGGTACGGGAAGAGGTTGTGATGATATCTTGCATGGTGATATGGTACAGAAAAGGGCCTATACACACAGAAGGCAGAATATTGTTGGTTAAAACAGAAACTTGGATCTGAAGGTAAGTAGAAACACATGGCTTTCCTTTACCCCAAACTTTAAATACTATAACTCATTAGATGCCTGGAGACTCACTGATTACATGTCTAAATCAAACCCTTAAAAATTTAACACTTCAAGCTAACAGAATATCCAATACTTATTCACCAGTCTAATATATTTCTAGGTGATGCTGAAATCTATCTTATTCTAACACTATTTATTCTCCAGAGTTCTGACTTGTGGATATAGAATGTTCTAGAGAATAAGAGATATTGATTTCTAACTTTTGAAGAATTTCCATATTGGAGGGATGGGAAAATTTTGCTTAGTTTGAAAAGACAGAACTCAGACCAACAAATAGAATTTAAAAGGAGTAAGGTTTATAGGAAAATAACTTTGGCTCACTGTGTTTCTAGTAACAGAGAGTCTCCAAAATAGAACAGCTTTTCTTGTAGAATATGGTTGAACCACTTCAAGCAGAGGCTGATGACCATATCAGAGATAATGATAATATTAATAATAATAGCATATTTTGAAGACATTATGCTATGTGTTCAGTTCAGTTCAGTTCAGTCACTCAGTCGTGTCCGACTCTTTGCAACCCCATGAATCGCAGCACGCCAGGCCTCCCTGTCCATCACTATCTCCCGGAGTTCACTCAGACTCACGTCCATCGAGTCAGTGATGCCATCCAGCCATCTCATCCTCGGTCGTCCCCTTCTCCTGCTCCCAATCCCTCCCAGCATCAGAGTCTTTTCCAATGAGTCAGCTCTTCGCAGGAGGTAGCCAAAGTACTGGAGTTTCAGCTTTAGCATGCTATGTGTTAAACTCTCATTTTTAAAATGCATTTTTATTTAAGCTTAAAATTCTACAAAAAAGTATTATTACTATCCTCACTTTGCCTACAAGAATATTAAAAGGTTAAATAACTTGCCCCAGGTCACACAGCTAATAAATGACACAGAAATGAGATTCCAAACCACAACCACTGACTCCAGAACCAACGTGCTACCATTATGCTATGCTGCAGTGCTGTGCTCAATTGTGTCCAGCTCGAAGACTCCATGGACTGCAGCCCACCAGGCTTCTCTGTCCATGGAATTTTACAAGCAAGAATGCTAGAATGCATTGCCATTTCCTCCCCTAGGGGCTCTTCCTGACCCAGGAATTAGACCCGCGTCTCTTGCATCTCCTGCATTGGCAAGCAGATTTTTAACCACTGCACCACCTGGGAAGCCCCGCATTATGCTATACTGCCTATGTAATGCTATCGAAATGTCTATATGGTGCCTAAGAAGATGACCTGGGGAACTTCTAATTTTAAGATTGTATATGTGTATGTGAATAAATATGTATATATAATATATGATCTGTGTGTATATATGCATTTTCATACATATTAAAAAAGAGAAAGAAACTATTTAATCCATGGAAAAAATGAGTAAAAGATGGCCCTCTCAATAGAAAAAAATCAACATAAATTGAAATTGATACAAATTGAGAGGTGGTTTATAAAATTTTGGTTGACAAGACATGGGGAGTGAACAAGTCCTATGAAGTTGACCAGGTTGATATCTTGTTATGGCTGGAAT
Organism: Cephalophus harveyi; assembly: GCA_006410635.1. NCBI lineage: Eukaryota > Metazoa > Chordata > Mammalia > Artiodactyla > Bovidae > Cephalophus > Cephalophus harveyi. The sequence goes on from SJYT01014207.1 coordinate 29,783, forward strand.
GTAACGAAACATCAACCACCTCAATCATAATGTAACTGGACCATCTGTAATGTTGAATTAGAAAAAAAGAGACCTACCTGGCATCTAAAAAAATGGAGACAAAGAGCTGGTCTTCGTTTATGAAGCAACGGTGCTATTTTTAGGCATTATTAACTATTTTAAGCCTACAGAAAAATGCAAGGAAATGTTAGGAAAGATAAATTATTTTACCTGTATACCTATTATCAAGTTTGATGAGTCTTAACATATTGCTTCAGATTTTTAAAGATAAATAAAATATTACAGGCAGAGTTGAAGCCCCTGTGTACTTCTCCTTGATGCTATTCCTCTTGTTCAGTAACTAAGTCATGCCTGACACTTTGTGACTCCACGAACTGCAGCAAAACAGGCTTCCCTGTCCTTCACTATCCCTTGGAGTATGCTTAAATTCACGTCCATTGAGTCAGTGATGCCATCCAACCATCTCATCCTCTGTCGTCCCCTTCTCCTCCTGCCTTCAATCTTTCCCAGCATCAGGGTCTTTTCTGAAGAGTTGGCTCTTCACATCAGGTGGCCAAAGTATTGGAGCTTCAGTTTCAACATCAGTCCTTCTGATGAATATTCAGGGTTGATTTCCTTTAGGGCTGATTGGTTTAATCTCCTTGCTATCCAAGGGACTCTCAAGAGTCTTCCCCAACATCACAGTTCAAAAGTATCAATTCTTCAACTCAATCAACGCCTTCTTTATGGCCCAACACTCACATCTGTACATGACTACTGGAAAAACCATAACTTTGACTCTGTGAACCTTTGTCTGCAAAGTAATGTCTCTGCTTTTTAATACACTGTCTAGTTTTGTCACAGCTTTTCTTCCAAGGAGCAAGCGTCTTTTAATTTCATGGCTGCAGTCACCATCCACATTGATTGTGGAGCCAAAGAAAAGAAAATCTGTCCCTACTTCCACTTTCCCCCTCATCTATTTGCCATGAAGAGATGGGGCTGGATGTTGTGATCTTAATTTTTTGAATGTTGAGTTTTAAGCCAGCTTTTTCACTCTCCTCTTTCACCTTCATCAAGAGACTCTTTAGTTCATCTTCACTTACTGCCATTAGAGTGGTATCATCTGTATATCTGAGGTTGTTGATATTTCTCCCAGCAATCTTTATTCCAGCTTGTGATTCATCCAGCACAGCATTTCTCATGATGTGCTTTATGTATAAGTTAAATAAACAAGGTGACAATATGCAGCCTTGACATACTCCTTTCCCGATTTTGAACCAGTCCATCATTCTAACTGTTGCTTCTTGATCTGCATAAAGATTTCTCAGGAGGCAGGTAGGGTGTTTTGGTATTCCCATCTCTTTAAGAATTTTCCACAGTTTGTTGTGATCCATACACTCAAAGGCTTTGGCATAGTCAATAAAGCAGAAGTAGATGATTTTCTGGAACTCTCTTGCTTTTTTGATGATCCAATGGATGTTGGCAATTTGATCTCTGGTTCCTCTGCCTTTTCTAAATCCAGCTTGAACATCTGGAAGCTCTCGGTACATGTACTGTTGAAGCCTAGCTTGCAGTGCTTAAAAGGCTGAAAATAATGAAATGACGAGAGACCATATTTGAAATATTCAAATGTTACAAATTATACAATACAAGCTTGAGAGTTTCCTATGCTGGTTGGCAGGCAACATTTCCTATTTTCTGACAGTGTGATTTTCTTTTATGAGTTCAGAGGTCAAAAAGCACAAGCCTCTGAAATCAGTAAGAAGCCTTTTTAAAGGTACATGCAAACTTCAGACTAATTGACAGTTAACGTCTAGTAGAAGATGTGGTGACCAAGCTATAGATAGTTACTTTAAAATTTAGAGAATAATGACCTATAGATTACAATCAAGTTTTAAATTGATTATCTAGTAATATCTAATATTATTCAGAACGGATCTTCACTGTGGTGAGAGGGGGCATTTCCTGGGAACTTACTAGAAGAAATGTAGAATCTCAGACTCCAACCCAGACCTACTCTAGCAACCTGCACTTTAACAATATCCCCAAGTGATTCACTTGCACATTCAATTTGAAAAACATTCATATATTACAATATTCCAGAATGAAAAAGACTAAAATAATATAATATTATTATAATAATAATATTAGGCCATGGTCAAATTAACTGCAACTTTGACTATCATTGGCACTGATCATCTGTCTCGAAAAGGAGAAAAAAGAACTAAACTGAGATGTAAAATAGAATACCATCCTCTACTATCACTTGTAATCAATGATAGGCTGCACCACCATTTCCTTAAGTAGACCTATACTTGGGAAACATTAACACGCCCATGGTAGGACTTCCACTGTGGTCTAGTGGTTAAGACTCTGTGTTTCTACTGCAGGGGGGTATGAGTTTGATCCCTGGTTCAGTTCAGTTCAGTCGCTCAGTTGTGTCCGACTCTTTGCGACCCCATGAATCACAGCACGCCAGGCCTCTCTGTCCATCACCAACTCCCGGAGTTCACTCAGACTCACGTCCATTGAGTCCGTGATGCCATCCAGCCATCTCATCCTCGGTCGTCCCCATCTCCTC
>SJYT01014207.1:35472-45625 GCA_006410635.1 Cephalophus harveyi
ACAGTTCAAAAGCATCATTTCCAAAGGACATCTTTTTTGGGTGTTAGTTCTAAAAGGTCTTGTAGGTCTTCATAAAACCGTTCAGCTTCTTCAGTGTTACTGGTTGGGGCATAGACTTGGATAACTGTGATATTGAATGGTTTGCCTTGGAGACGAACAGATATCATTCTGTCGTTTTTGAGACTGCATCCAAGTACTGCATTTCAGACTCTTTTGTTGACCATGATAGCTACTCCATTTCTTCTGAGGGATTCCTGCCCGCAATAGTAGATATAATGGTCATCTGAGTTAAATTCACCCATTCCAGTCCATTTTAGTTCACTGATTCCTAGAATGTCGACGTTCACCATTTTAGTTTGCTGATTCCTAGAATGTTGACGTTCACCCTTGCCATCTCTTGTTTGACCACTTCCAATTTGCCTTGATTCATGGACCTGACATTCCAGGTTCCTATGCAATATTACTCTTTATAGCATCAGACCTTGCTTCTATCACCAGTCACATCCACAGCAGGGTATTGTTTTTTCTTTGGCTCCATCCCTTCATTCTTTCTGAAGTTATTTCTCCACTGATCTCCAGTAGCATATTGGGCACCTACTGACCTGGGGAGTTCCTCTTTCAGTGAAGTGAAGTGAAGTCACTCAGTCATGTCCGATTCTTTGCGACCCCGTGAACTGTAGGCCACCAGGCTCCTGCGCCCATGGGATTCTCCAGGCAAGAATACTGGAGTGGGTTGCCATTTCCTTCTTCAGGAGATCTTCCCGACCCAGGGATCAAACCCAGGTCTCCAGCATTGCAGGCAGACGCTTTAACATCTGAGCCACCAGGGAAGCCTTTATCCTATCATTTTGCCTTTTCATACTGTTCATGGGGTTCTCAAGGCAAGAATACTGAAGTGGTTTGCTATTCCCTTCTCCAGTGGACCACATTCTGTTAGACCTCTCCACCATGACCCACCCATCTTGGGTTGCCCCGTGGGCATGGCTTGCTTTCACTGAGTTAGACAAGGCTGTGGTCCTAGTGTGATTAGATTTATTAGTTTTCTGTGAGTATGGTTTCAGTGTGTTAGCCCTCTGATGCCCTCTTGCAACACCTACCATCTTACTTGGATTTCTCTTACCTTGGGTGTGGGGTATCTCTTCACGGCTGCTTCAGCAAAGCATAGCCGCTCCTCCTTACCTTGGACGAGGGGTATCTCCTTACCACTGCCCTTCCTGACCTTCAACATAGGATAGCTCCTCTAGGCCCTCCTGCGCCTGAGCAGCCACTGCTCCTGCACCTGAGCAGCTCCTCGGGTTGGTCCTCCCGTCCGCCAGCCCTGGCCTCGGGCATGGGTGGCTCCTCAGGGTTACCACCCCTGGCCTTGGACACGAGGTGGCCTGTCACGATGTCACTTCTCTTGTTTTAGATCTTTTTAATTTTCATCTTATCTCTTTTTTATTCATTAATCTGGCTAGTGATTTACTAATTTTATTGATCCTTTCACAGAACCAGATTTTTATGTTTATTTCATTGATTTTTCTGTTATTTTTCTGTTTTTGAATGTCATGGATTTCTGCTTTGACCTTTATCATTTCCTTTCTTCTACTTACTTTAGGTTTAATTTCTTCATCTTTCTTTTTTAAGTTTCTCAAGGTGGAATAATGTGTTATTACTCTGAGATGACTTTTCTTTTCTATATAGCCATCTTGTGTTATAAATTGAGCCTGGTAGGCTGCAGTCCACGGGGTCACTAAGAGTCCGACACGACTGAGCAACTTCACTTTCACTTTTCACTTTCATGCACTGGAGAAGGAAATGGCAACCCACTCCAGTGTTCTTGCCTGGAGAATCCCAGGGAAGGCGGAGCCTGGTGGGCTGCCATCTATGGGGTCACACAGATTCGGACACGACTGAAGTGACTTAGCAGCAGCAGTAGCACACGTTTAATAGCATCCTATCATTTTTAATGTGTTGTGCTTAAATTTTTATTTAGTTAAAATTATTTCTAATTTTCCTTTTGATCTCTTGCTTGATACATACATATTTAAAAGTGTTGTTTCATTTGCAAATATTGTGGAAAATTCAAAAGATCATTTTGTTATTGATTCCTAAAATTTCATTGTGGTCAAAGGACAAACTTTTCTTAACTTGAATCTTAAATTTATTGAGACTTGTTTTATGTCCCAGACTATGGTCTATCTTGGTAAATATGCCCTGAGCACTTGAGAAAAAACTACACTCTGATGTTGTTGGGTGCATTCATGTATGCTAAGTTACTTCAGTCATGTCCAACTCTGCAAACCCTTGGACTGTAACCCACCAGGTTCCTCTGTCCATGGGATTCTCCAGGTGAGAATATTGGAGTGGGTTGCCATTTCCTTCTCCAGGGGATCTTCCCAACCTAGAGATCAGACCCATGTCTCTTATGTCTCCTGCATTGGCAGGCAGGTTCTGTACCACTAGTGCCACCTGGGAAGCCCCTTTGTTTGGTAATGTGTTCTGTAAATGTCAGTGAGGTCAAGTTGGTTGATAGTGGTGTTTGAGTCTACTAAATATATGTTAATTTTCTACCCATTTAATTCATTTTTTAGAGAGGGATATAGAGGTTCCTAGATTATAGCTGTGGGTTTGTCTGTTTTTCCTTGCAGTTCTATCAACTTTTGCCTCATAAACTTTGAAGTCCTGTTATTTGATGCATAAACAATTTAGGATTGTTATGTCTTCCTGTTTAATTGACCTCATTATCATTATTAAATAAATTACTTTATCTCTGGTAATATTTTGCTCTGAAATCAACTTTGTCTGATAGTCATATAACCACTCCAGCTTTCTTTTGATTAGTGTTAGCATGCTATATCTTTTTCTATTCTTTTATTTTAAACCTATTTGTGTCTTTAAAGGGTATTCCCCTATTGTATGGCACATGGAACTCTGTTCAATGTTATGTGGCAGACTGGAGGTAAGGGGCCTTTGGGGGAGAATGGATACATGTATATGTATGGCTGAGTCCTTACGATGTTCACCTAAAACTATCACAACATTATTAATCAGCTTTAAAGTGAAAGTCGCTCAGTCTTGTCCTACTCTTTGCAATCCCATGGACTATGCAGTCCATGCAATTCTCCAGGCCAGAATACTGGAGTGGGCAGCCTTTCCCTTTTCCAGGGGATCTTCCCAACCCAGGGATCGAACCCAGGTCTCTCAAATTGTAGGTGGATTCTTTACAAGCTGAGCCACCAGGGAAGACCGCCTCCAAAAAAAAATTAAAGTCTGGGGGGAAAAGTGTGCTTCCTGCAGGCAGAATATAGTTGTGTCTTAACTTTTATCCCATATGACAATTAGTGCCTTTTAATTTGGATGTTTTCACCATTTGGTTTAAGTTTGAGTGTATCATAAAATTGTTTCTATTTGTTGCATCTTTTTTGTTCACTCTTCTCTCATTCTGCCTTCTTTTGGATTAATTATTTTTTATGATCCCATTTTATCTCATTTGTTGACTTGTTAGCTATAACATTTTGTTTTGTTATTTTAGTGCTTGCTTTAAGGTTTTTATATATGCACATTTAACTTGTTACAGTATACCTTTAAGTGATATTACTCCACTTCACATATAATAAAAGAACCTTACAATTACATATTTTCATTTCTCCCCTCACAACCTTCATGTTATTGTTGTCATATTTTTTTAGTTTTGTATATGCTCTAAATCACACAATACATTGTTTTTGTTGTTATTTAAATAATTTTTTTAAAAAACTGAAATAAAAAGTCTTGTATGGTTACCAATTCCAGTGTTCTTCTTGCTTTTTGTTTAAATCAATACTTCCATCTGGTATCTGCCTGAATAATATCCTTTAGTAAAATAGGGATAATTTTAGGATAAAAGAAATGCTTCCTTCTAGCATATACTCCTTGTAGCATTTTATAATCTTTTTCATTTGCTGGTAGGACTTTGGGCTTCCCACATGGCTCAGTGATAAAGAACCCACCTGCTAATGCAAGAGATGTAAGAGACACAGGTTCAATCCTTGAGTTGGGAAGATTCCCCTGGAGAAGGGCATGGCAATCCACTCCATTTAGGTTGGAACGTCTCCACTTATTTTTAATCAAAATTTTTCATTTTGTTTGATCATTTATTAAACTGTATATGTGCTACTGCTGTCAGAGTTGGTTGGCAGGAACACTGGAGTGGGTTGCCATTTCCTTATCCCAGGGATCTTCCCAATCCAGGGACCAAACCTGAGTCTCTCATGTCTCCTGCACTGGTAGGCAGGTTCTTTACCACTAGTGCCATCTGGGAAGCCCATAGCAATAGTAGTGATGTCACAAACTCAGTATTGTGACACAATTTTGAGGTAGAAAACATGAACATGTACCTAATAAAGAAAAAGTCTTGTCTCCATTCAAATATATATGATAATTAAAAAACATATGAAACGTTTTAAAAGCAAATTTTAAATATGCTGATGACTATTTCTTTAAAACTTAATGGAAGTAAACTGTTTCTCATGACAGTTATGCTCATTCATATTGGATCTATGTATATAATCAATCAAAAACAAAGTAGTTACCCAGTAATGACTAATATAATAATGATGAGATTCTGAAACAGGCAATTGAATATGCATCACTTGCTTTTCACATGTAAATTCCATTACTAACAGAGCATTACTGTTCCCTTGTATTTCTATATAACACTGTAGCTAATAGGAGTATTTGCAAGTTTATAAGAAGCAAAAAAATCTAGATTTAAAGCACAGCAGAAGCTCTTCCTTACCTGGGCACTTAACAAATAGTTTTAGGATGAGAATGCAACTAACTGATTTGTATCTAATCTACAATTCAGCTGTAAATTCTCTTGTGGGCATTGGTCTGTCTCCTTTTCTTCAGGAGCAAAATGTATAAAGCATTTTTTTCAACTTTAGATTCAAATCAATGTAAATAGCTGAATTCTTTCAGACTTAAAGCACCTAGCTTTTGCCTAGAATGACTAATGCCTGAGCATTTGCGTAGAATGACTACATCTATAAACAAGCCAATTTATCTCTTTAAGAAAACTGTAGATTTTCCAAGTGTTCTGCATTTCTTTTCTTAAATATCAAGAGGGTAGGAAAAGGAACAGAACGGAGACCTCTCAATTAGAAACTGCCTGCTGGCCTAGCATCAGAACCACTTTTTCCCCCAATTTAGTTAGCAGAATAAATGAGAAATATTCACTTAAGTCTGTGCTGAGTATACAACCCTCTAATAAGCATAGTGGAGGAAAACTTGATAAGGTTCCATCCTTATCCTCAAATAACATATATATGCCATCTGGATAAGTAGACATGATTTAATGAAGGAGCATAGGGCATCCATAAAGGCTTTCTTCATCTTATTAATGGCATCACCATTTGCTCAGGAAAGACTTTGGTATTACTACATTCTTGATTACTTTTTCACTCCCACATCCAACTCATCAATGAATCCTGTTCACTCTGTCTTCCAAATATGTCCAGAATCTACTATTTCTTACCACCTCCATAGCTACTATCCTGGTTCAGACTACTGTCATCTGTAGGGGAGGAAAAAATTGTCCTCTATCCTCTTAGAGTGTCCAGCTGGGCCTAAGAATTAAACTGACATAAAACAGATTAACAAAGAAAAGTATATAAGTTTTAACTTTTTTTTACATATACTTGGGAGTCTTCATGAGAAAAATGAAGACCCAAAGAAGCAATTAGAGTCGATCACTTATTTACTGAACTAGAGGAACTTTTCAGGTGGCACTAGCTATATAGAACCCGCCTGCCAATATAGGAGATGTAAGTGACATGGTTTTGATCCCTGGATTGGGAAGATCCCTTGGAGGAGGGCATGGCAACCCACTCCAGTATTCTTACCTAGAGAATCCCATGGAGAGAGGAGCCTGGCAGGTTACAGTCCATAGTGTTGCAAAAAGTCAGACATGACTGAAGCGACTTAGTATGCACATACTGAATTGGACAAAGGGTAGTAAATTGTGAAAATGTGACAAGGCAAAGGGGCTTGGGCCATGGTATTTAACTGGGTGGAGAAGTGACTAGGAAGATAAACATTAGTTTAACAAGGTTTGTTTATACAGATTTCTCTTAGCCTCAACTTCCCATCCTTGGAGATAGAATGTCTCTTCCTTTCTGGTATAGGGAGGAAACTGTCAGGGAGGAAGAAAATTTCCTCTCTCCTTCTAGGGTTTTTCTGCCTGCTCTAAGAATTAAATTAACATGAAACAGATTGGGACTTCCCTGGGGGTCTAGTGGTTAGGACTCTCTACTTCCACTGCAGGGGACCCTGCTCTTGGAACACAGATACCATACCACATGAAATGTGGCACACTCTCTCCCCAATAAAACAAAGAAAAACACAAAACAGATTAACATGATAAAATCAACAAAATTTATAACAGGTATACATGGGAAAGACCTAGATTTTGGACACAGTGTGAATGCTGCTCACTAGGCCCTGATAAATTCCACCCACCACACCTAGCCCATACTCTTTGTAGATATCTCTGGTGACAACTCTATTCCAGGTCCTTTAAATTCTTTTAGGCAGTTAGGGAGGTGGTAACAAGAAAAACTTTCTGAGTCTTATATTTCTTAAAGATAATCAATCAGCTACGTTAATCCTCATACCAAAGAGACACATTTTGGAGTGGCAAAATTTGTTCCCCTACACCATTGCTTCCATGGTAGCTCAGCTGATAAAGAATCCACCTGCAATGCAGGAGACCCCTGTTTGATTCCTGGGTTGGGAAGATCTCCTGGAGAAGGGATAGGCTGCCACTCCAGTATTCTTGGACTTCCCTGGTGGCTCAGATGGTAAAGAATTCACCTGCAATGTGGGAGACCTGGTTGATCCTTGGGTTGGGAAGATCCCCTGGAAGAGGACCTGGCAACCCATTCCAGTATTCTTGCCTGTAGAATCCTCATGGACAGAGGAGCCTGTCAGGCTACAGTCCATGGGGTCGCTATGAGTTGGACATGACTGAGTGACTAAGCACAGCACACATCATTGCTTACATGGAAATTTCATCTCTTTTTAAAAGAAAGGAAAAAGGTCAGTTAGAGTGTCCTTCTCACATCTGTTGTTTTTCAAGTGCCTTTAACTCAAAGTAGGTGATATGCTAGAGTGGTATATTTTGTGAGGCATGCTCTGAACTCCTTCACTTCTCTCACTTAAACTATGGCAATACCCTCCTTGGTGGCCTCTCTGCTTCTACTCTTGTCTGTCTAATCCTTTTTACATCCAAAGCAACCTTTTAAAACTATAAATCAGCTCACCTCACTCCCTTGTTGAGAATACTCTAAAGGGTTCCTATCACAATGGAGTCAAATCAAATTCATCACCATGGATTTCAAGGCTCTACCAGACCTATTCCCCACTAGTCTGTCTAACTTCATCTCCTAACACTTTGTGCTCCTTCCCTCCACTCCAGCCACACTACCCTTTCTGGGGTTTTTCAAATGCCATGCTTGAGAGACTGAATATGCAAACAGATCATGGCCAGACAAAATATAAAAATAGAACTCTGACCCACAATTGCTGGAAAGCATTCAAGAAACAAACTTATTTTCTACAAGTCTGACTTGTAAGAAGTCAGACTACTATTTCTAGTAACCAATCCAGCAAACCAAACAATTCTCCATGTTATCATCAGCCCAAAACATCCAGGACTTGATTAATAATTGACAGCTCCCCTAATCTTTGTCCCAGCTTCCAACTTAGGAGCAACCAAACAAAGCCAAACATGCATCAATCACATAGGCTTCCCTGCTTCTAGTTAGCCTGCCCACAGTTTCTCCATGCCAACAGCCTCCAATCAAGGCATACCTGAAGCTATCCTTTTTTTTCATGATAAAGTGTCCCTCCTCACCTTCCTAAGGAAATGAAGACCCCAAAGAAACAATTAAACCTGAATATCTTTATGCCAGGTATGATGAAGAATGGAAAGTCCCACAAAATGTGGTATGACTAAAGGGTATGAGCTAAAGATATGTGTCTGTTTAGCTTCTCAGTCATGTCCAATTCTTTACAACCCATGGACTGTTGCCCATCAGGCTCCTCTGTCCATGGGATTATTTTCAGGCAAGGATACTGGAGTGGGGTGCCATTTCCTCCTCCAGGGGATTGTTCTGACCCATGGATTGAACCCATGCCTCCTGCATTTCCTGCACTGGCAGATGGAGTCTTTACCACTAAGCCACCCTATGAGCTACAGATAGTAAACAGAAGACTTAGGAAGGCTTGTTCAGTCACGTTCCATCTATCTCCAGAGATAAGGATATTCCTTTCCTTTAGGTATAAGGTGGGCATGAGGATCTTATGATCTGCTTCAGGAAAAGCTCAGAGAATCCTTCTTGCACCTACCATTTCTTAAATTCCTTCAGCTCAAAATTTTCAATATGCCAGGGCACCATATTCTGGTGGTAATGTGTTCTGAAACCAGTCATTAGAAATAGTTAAGAATTTCTCCCACTACTTTATATTCAGACTAACCTCAAATGACCATTCTGTTCTCATATTTTCCCAGATAAGACCCATCTTCATCCTTCTTCATGACTCCCATATGCCTCACAGGTAACTCCCTTGCTTACCTGCCTCTATAAAATCTCAAACTCCCTTCCTTTTCTTTGAGATATTCATCATTAATGAGCACTTGCCCTATTGGAATAGTCTGAATAAAATAATTTCTTTATGTCTGGTGTATTTTGTCTTTTATTGCTTACATCTGAAACTTTGGAACTCCTTTCTTATCTGTACCCTACCTACCCACCCACCACACACATACATACTCTAGTAAGAAAGAACTCTATTCTATAAGCCAAATAGGTCAGCTAAGCCTTCCATCAGAACATTTGCTTTTGAGTGAAACTTCTATGCAAGATGCCTATTAAAGTCCTCAAAAAGTTGGAACACTGATTTTTCCAAGCTTATCATAACAGAGTATAAGACTTTTTTGCCCTTGGAGCTTCCATGGTGGCTCAGGTAGTAAAGAATCTGCCTACAATGCAGGAGACCCAGGTTCAATCCCTGGGTTAGAAAGATCCCCTGGAGAAGGAAATGGCAACCCACTCCAGTATTCTTGTCTGGAGAGTCCCATGGACAGAGGAGCCTGGCAGGCTACAGTCCATGGGGTCACAAAGAGTCAGACGCAACTGAGCAACTTTCACTCACTAATAAATGTATGTGCAGGGTAATTCAGTTTAAGATCTCTATTCATTGTAACACGCCATGCAGTAGCAAAGTTGTGCATTTGAAGATCTATAATCTTCCGGAGAAGGCAATGGCACCCTACTCCAGTACTCTTGCCTGGAAAATCCCATGGGTAGAGGAGCCTGGTGGGCTGCAGTCCATGGGGTCGCTAGGAGTCAGACACGACTAAGCGATTTGATTTTCACTTTTCACTTTCATGCATTGAAGAAGGAAATGGCAACCCACTCCAGTGTTCTTGCCTGGAGAATCCCAGGGATGGGGGAGCCTGGTAGGCTGGGCTAATCTTCAACTTATAGGTATTCAAACCTAACACATATGAAGGCCCAAATTGGTTTAAGTCAGATTATACCAAAGATATGATAATGAATGGAATTAAATTGTTCAAAATTCACTATTAATTTAATGCACAAACATCTTTTAATTCCTTTCTTATTTTCATTTTATTGTCTTCTTTTTATGAGGCCATCTACACCTACAAATTCAGACTCAAATTGAAGAAAGTAGGGAAAACTGCTAGACCATTCAGGTATGACCTAAATCAAATTCCTTATGATTATACAGTGGAAGTGAGGAATAGATTTAAGGGCCTAGATCTGATAGATAGAGTGCCTGATGAAATATGGAATGAGGTTCATAACATTGTACGGGAGACAGGGATCAAGACCATCCCCATGGAAAAGAAATGCAAAAAAGCAAAATGGCTGTCTGGGGAGGCCTTACAAATAGCTGTGAAAAGAAGAGAGGTGAAAAGCAAAGGAGAAAAGGAAAGATATAAGCATCTGAATGCAGAGTTCCAAAGAATAGCAAGAAGAGATAAGAAAGCCTTCTTCAGTGATCAATGCAAAGAAATAGAGGAAAACAACAGAATGGGAAAGACTAGAGATCTCTTCAAGAAAATTAGAGATACCAAGGGAACATTTCATGCAAGGATGGGCTC
>SJYT01014207.1:48390-122092 GCA_006410635.1 Cephalophus harveyi
GTCGCTAAGAGTCGGACACGACTGAGCGACTGAACTGCACTGAACACCTACATAGCTTTCTGCCTACGTTAACATGAGTTTACTTTTCCACTTCCTTTATCAGCACAGTTTTACTATTCTAGGAAAGTCTCTCCCAGAAAGATAAAAGTTGCAAATAAACTTATTTTAAATTCCAAGAACTGCCTGAAAGAATAATTGAGAGAGTCCTGAAGATCCATTGGTGGAGTGCTGGATCCATACATCTTAAACTATTGTATCATAACCTTTATGCAATCATATCCAAGCCCCTGGAGACATGGTCCACTGGAGAATGGAACCGCAAACCACTTCAGTATTCTTTCCTTGAGGACCCCATGAACAGTATGAAAAGGCAAAAAGACAGGATACTGAAAGATGAACTCCCCAGGTTGGTAGGTGCCCAATATGCTACTGGAGAAGAGTGGAGGAATAACTGAAGAAAGAACAAAGAGGCTGAGCTAAAGTGAAAACAACCCCCAGTTGTGGATGTGTCTGGTGCTGGAAGTAAAGTCTGATGCTATAAAGAACAATATTGCATAGGAACCTGGAATGTTAGGTCCATTAAACAAGGTAAATTGGAAGTGGTCAAACAGGAGATGGCAAAAGTGAACATCGACATTTTAGCAATCAGTGAACTAAAATGGACTGGAATAAGTGAATTTAGCTCAGATGACCATTTTATCTACTACAGTGGGCAAGAATCCCTTAGAAGAAATGGAGTAGCCATCATAGTCAACAAAAGAGTCTGAAATGCAGTACTTGGGTGCAATCTCAAAAATGACAGAATGATCTCTGTTCATTTCCAAAGCAAACCATTCACTATCACAGTAATCAAAGTCTATGCCCTAACCAGTAATTCCAAAGAAGCTGAAGTTGAATGGTTCTATGAAGACATACAAGACCTTCTAGAACTAGCACTAAAAAAAGATGTCCTTTTCATTATAGGCAACTGGAAAACAAAAGTAAGAAGTCAAGAGATACCTGGAGTAACAGGCACATTTGGCCTTGGAGTACAAAATGAACCAGGGCAAAGGCTAAAAGAGTTTAGCCAAGAGGGTGCCCTGGTCATAGCAAACACCCTCTTCCAACAACACAAGAGATGATGCTACACATGGACATCATCAGATAGTCAACACCAAAATCAGATTGATTGTATTCTTTGCAGCCAAAGTTGGAGAAGCTCTATGCAGTCAGCAAAAACAAGACTAAGCTGACTGTGGCTCAGACCATGAACTCCTTACTGCAAAATTCACACTTAAATTGAAGAAAGTAGGGAAAACCACTAGACCATTCAAGTATGACCTAAATCAAATCCATTATGATTATACAGTGGAAGTGATAAATAGATTCAAGGGATTAGATCTGATAGACAGAGTGGTTCATAACGTCGTACAGGAGACAGTGATCAAAACCATCCCCAAGGAGAAGAAATGCAAAAAGGCAAAATGGTTGTCTGAGGAGGCTTTACAAATATCTGAGAAATGAAGAGAAGTGAAAAGCAAAGGATAAAATGAATGATATATCCATCTGAATGCAGAGTTCCAAAGAATAGCAAGGAGAGATAAAAAAGCATTCCTCAGTGATCAGTGCAAAGAAATAGAGGAAAACAATAGAATGGGAAAGACTAGAGATTTCTTCAAGAAAATTAGAGATACCATGGGAACATTCATGCAAAGTTGAGCACAATAAAGAACAGAACTGGCGTGGACCTAACAGAAGCAGAAGAGATTAAGAAGAAGTGGCAAGAATACACAGAAGAACTATACAAAAAAGATCTTAATGACCCAGATAACCATGATGGTGTGATCACTCACCTAGAGCCAGACATACAGGAGTGCGAAGTCAAGTGGGCCTTAGGAGGCATTACTATGAACAAAGCTAGTGGAGGTGATGGAATTCCAGTTGAGCTATTCCAGATCCTGAAAGATGATGCTGTGATAGTGCTGCACTCAATATCCCAGCAAATTTGGAAAACTCAGCAGTGGCCAAGGACTGGAAAAGGTCAGTCTTCATTCCAATCCCAAAGAAAGGCAATGCCAAAGAATGTTCAAACTACTGCACAACGGCACTCATCTCACAGGCTAGCAGAGTAATGCTCAAAATTCTCCATGCCAGGCTTCAAAAATATGTATACCAAGAACTTCCAGATGTTCAGGTTGGATTTAGAAAAGGCAGAGGAGTCAGAGATCAAATTGCCAACATCCATTGGATCATAGGAAAAGCAAGAGAATTCCAGAAAAAACGTCTGCTTCTGCTTCATTGACTATGCTGAAGCCTTTGACTGTGGATCACAACAAACTGTGGAAAATTCTTCAAGAGATGGGAATACCAGACCACCTTATGTGCCTCCTGATAAATCTGTATGCAGGTCAAGAAGCAGCAGTTAGAAATGGACATGGAACAATGGACTGGTTCCAAATTGGGAAAGGAGTACATTAAGGCTGTATATTGTCACCCTGCTTATTTAACTTATATGCAGAGTACATCATGAGAAACACTGGGCTGGATGAAGCACAGCTGCAATGAAGATTGCAGGGAGAAATATCAATAACCTCAGACATGCAGATGGAATCACCCTTATGGCAGAAAGCAAAGAACTAAAGAGCCTCTTGATGAAAATGAAAGAGGAGAGTGAAAAAGTTGGCTTAAAACTCAACATTCAAAAAACTAAGATCATGGCATCAAGTCCCATCACTTCATGGCAAATAGATGGGGAAACAATGGAAACAGTAACAGATTTTTTTTTTTTGGGGGGGGGGAGCTTAAAACTCAACATTCAAAAAACTAAGATCATGGCATCAAGTCCCATCACTTCATGGCAAATAGATGGGGAAACAATGGAAACAGTAACAGATTTTTTTTTTTGGGGGGGGGGGCTCCAAAATCATTGCAGATAGTGACTGCAGCCATGAAATTAAAAGATGCTTGCTCCTTGGAAGAAAAGCTATGACCAACCTAGACAGCATATTAAAAGACAGAGACATTACTTTGCCAACAAAGGTCTGTCTAGTCAAAGCTATGGTTTTTCCAGTAGTCATGTATGTATGTGTTGGACCATAAAGAAAGCTGAGCACCAAAAATTTGATGCTTTTAAACTGCGGTGTTGGAGAAGACTCTTGAGGGTCTTGAGACTCTTGACAGCAAGGAGATCAAACCAGTCCATCCTAAAGGAAATCAGTCCTGAATATTCATTGGAAGGACTGATGCTGAAGCTGAAGCTCCAATACTTTGGCCACCTGATGCGAAGAGCTTACTCATTGGGAAAGACCCTGATGCTGGGAAAGATTGAAGGCAGGAGAAAGGGATGACAGAGGATAAGAGCATCACTGACTCAATGCACATGAGTTTGAGCAAGCTCTGGGAGTTGGTGATGGACAGGGAAGCCTGGCGTGCTGCAGTCCATGGGGTCGCAAAGAGTCAGACACAACTGAGCAACTTAACTGAATTGATCCAATCCCTCGCCCAGTTTGAAAGGCCCACTTTAACCAGACTAAAATCTCATAAATATCCTGAGTTCACCCTCTCTACTTATGTCTATAGATGATATTATGTCTCTGTTGAGGTAACACTCCCCCTTACTGTGGTGAAAATAAGCACAGCTTTGTCTCAAGATGTTTTGTTGATGTTGGGGAAGCCAGTCCTTAAAATAAGCACTTTCACAGAATCATTTATAAACTTATTTCCCTTATCTTGACATTTCTCACAGGGTCTTTGATTCTGCAACCAAGAATTATCCTTCCAAGGTTTTTTTTTGTTTGTTTGTTTGTTTTTTGTATCTTACTTTGCACAGTTGGGATCTGCAGTTAGCATTTCAATACACACCTCTCATTCACATACACATCTCTAATCATTTACTCATAGACACAAATCTGTGAGGACCAATTTGTAGCCTGTCAGTAGTCCAGGTGAGAGATGCTGAGGACTCTGACTAAAGTAGCTGCTATAAGAACAGGGAGAGCCCGAATTTAAAAACATTAAAGTAAAATCAGTAGCAATTGTAATTAACTAGATTTAAGTGTATTGGGGGAAAAAACAAGAATTGCATTGAAGCTTCTAATTTTCAAGAATGGTAGAATCATGTATCACTCAAAATACCAAGAATATTTCCATTTTAATTCATATATTTATTGAGCAACTACCATGTGAAGGGGCTTCCCTTGTGGCTCAGCTGGTAAAGAATCTGCCTGCAATGCAGGAGACCTGGGTTCAGTCCCTGGGTTACGGACAATCCCCTGGAGAAGAGAACAGCTACCCACTCCAGAATTCTGGGCTGGAGAATTCTATGCACTGTATAGTCCATGGTTTCTCAAAGAGCTGGACATGACTCAGTGACTTTCACTATGTGAAGAGCACATGCATGGAGGAAGAGCGGGGATGGGATTAAGTTAAATGAGAGGTTTCTGAAGGACAGTCAATTGGATCAATTGATGAGTAATTGATAATACGTGTCTGAAATTCAAGGAAGAAGTTGGTATTGAAAAAAGAGACATGAGAACCATTAGTATGGAGTTTATTACTGAAACTGTAGAAGAACCTATGAAGTAAGAAAAAAAGATAATAAAAATGGGTAGAGACAGCAGGAGAAATAGCGGGGAAAATGATGTCACAAAAGTTAAAGAAGTAGAGCAGTTTTTCAAAAAGGAGAATTTTCAAAAATATTCCACATATGAGTGAAGTCATATGGTTTTTGTCTTTCTCCATCCAACTTATTTAACTTAGTGTAATACCCTCAGGATAAACCAATGCTACCTCAATTTGAAAAAAGAAGAATGGAAAACCTGGTTAACAAGGACAGATACTGCAGAGGTCAACTAGACCTTGCATCTGGTAAATTAGGATGTCCTTGGTGGTTTTAGCAAAAATACTTTAGAAGAGTGGCAGAAGAAAGAATAAATTATATAATCCTTGTAATTAATTGATTTCAAAGGAAGCTAACAGATATCAATTATTTTATGTTACTGGCTGGTAAATTTCACTTTGAAAGATTAAGGACATTTTGATTGGAACTTCTCAAGAAGACTCTCTTTAATGGAATGGATGGTCTTTGAAAATGTATTTATTCAACTTTGCATTCACTAGAATCTTGGCCATGGAAAGTGAAAATGAAAGTTGCTCAGTCATGTCTGACTCTTTGTAATCCCATGGCATGGAATTCTCCAGGCCAGAATACTGGAGTGGGTAGCTGTTCCCTTCTCCAGGGAATCTTGCCAACTCAGGGATCAAACCCAGGTCTCTCACATTGCAGGTAGATTCTTTACCAGCTGAACCACCAGCAAAGGCCGTGGAAGGAATGCAGTAAATAATTCTCAAACTGAAGATAACACTCATTCACTTTTCTCTCTCTCTTTCTCATATATATATATAATTTTGAATAAAATATATTTTATATTTTAATATACATATTTAAAAAATAATCATAGATTCATAGGAGGTTACAAAAGAAATGTACAGGGAAGTCCCATATACCCTTTCCCCAGTCTACTCCAGTGCTAACATCTTATACCACTATAATACATGATCAAAACCAAGAAGCTCATTGTAGTTTTGATTTGCATTTCTTGAAAGCAGGGAAAACCGCTAGACCATTCAGGTATGACCGAAACCAAATCCCTTCTGATTATACAGTGGAACTGAGAAATAGATTTAAGGGCCTAGATCTGATAGATAGAGTGCATGATGAACTATGGAATGATGTTTGTGACATTGTACAGGAGGCAGGGATTAAGACCATCCCCATGGAGGCCTGGCGTGCTGTGATTCATGGGATCGCAAAGAGCCGGACACGACTGAGCGACTGAACTGAACTGAATAATGAGTAATGTGAACATCTTTTCATGTGTATCAGGAAACTCAAACAGGGGTGGGAAACTAGAGGGGTGGGATGGGGAGGGAGATGGGAGGGAGTTTCAAAAGGGAGGGGATATATGTATACCTATTGCTGATTCATATTGAGGTTTGACAGAAAAAAGCAAAATTCTATAAAGCAATTATCCTTCAATAAAAATATAGCTAATTAAAAGAAAACCAAGAAACTAACTTTGGCACAATCCATAGAGTTTATTCAAATTTCAGTGGTTATACATGAAGTAGTTTATGTATCGTGGTGGTCTCTAGAATATTAGCACATGTATGGTGTTGTGTAACCACCATCATAATCAACGTTAAATGGGTCATCACCACAATACTCTGTTACCCCTTTAGAAGTGTACCTATCAGTTCAGTTCAGTTGCTCAGCTGTGTCTGACTCTTTGCAACCGAATGGACTGTAGCATGCTAGGCCTCCCTGTCCATCACCAACTCCCAGAACTTGCTCAAACTCATGTCCATTGAGTTGGTGATGCCATCCAACCATCTCATCCTCTGTCGTACCCTTCTCCTCCTGCCCTCAATCTTTCCCAGCATCACGGTGTTTTCAAATGAGTCAGTTCTTCACATCAGGTGGCCAAAGTATTGGAGCTTCGGCTTCAGCATCAGTTCTTCCAATGAATATTCAGGACTGATTTCCTTTAGGATGGACTGGTTGGATCTCCTTGAGGTCCAAGGGACTCTCAAGAGTCTTCTCCAATACCACAGTTCAAAAGCATTAATTCTTCGGTGCTCAGCTTTCTTTATGGTCCAGCTCTCACATCCATATATGACTACTGGAAAAACCATAGCTTTAACTAGAGGGACCTTTGTCAGCAAAAAAATGTCTATGTTTCTTAATATGCTGTCTACATTTGTCACTGCTTTTTTCCCAAGGATCAAGTGTCTTTTGATTTCATGGCTGCACTCACCATCTGCAGTGATTTTGGAACCCAAGAAAATAAAAAGTTTGTCACTGTTTCCATTGTTTCCCCATCTATTTGCCATGAAGTGATGGGACTTGATGCCATGATCTTAGTTTTTTGAATGCTGAGTTTTAAGCCAGCTTTTTCACTCTCCTTTTCAAATATTAGCAGAAGCTCAGTCTAGGAGAAATAGGCCTTGATGTATTGCTTTATATAATTTCTTTTCATTCAAGTGCTTTTCAGTTCAAAAACATCTGAGCACCCCTGAGCATCATGAGATGTATGTGTGCTGTGAAGTAAGAAATGAATAAGACAAGATCCTTGCCCTCAAAAAATTCACAACCTAGTTAAAGGCAAAGCGAACACAATTAAGGTACATTGTAATAAGATATATAAAAGAGGGCCAGTGGGGCTATAGGAACATCAGGGCTGTGTTTTCCTTCATTTCTTAGCTTAGTGTCTTGCTCATGTGATGACACTGTAGGGGAAGGAAAAGTTTTCCTTAGCTCTCGTAGGGTCTCTGGTTGGGTGTGAAAATTAAACTGACAAAGAGAAATTAACAGAAGAGTATACAAGTTTTACTACATTTTTACATTTTATAAAGAAAATGAAGACCTGAAGACGTGACCAGAGCAAGGAAGGCTTTATACCTTTTAGACAAACAATAAATTTGTGAAGAATTAACAAGGCAAAGGGGTTGAGGGAGGGTAGTTAATGGTGAAACAGTAACTAGGAGGATAAGGGTTTTAACAAGTTTTGTTTATACAGATTTCTCTGCTGCCATCTCTAGACAGATTAGAGTTTGTCTTCAGTAAAAGGAGAATTTATTTCCTGCCTTTAGGCAGAAAAGGGGGCATTTTTTTTCTGTTTAGTGCTTCTTAATTGCCTTCAGCTCAAAATAATTTGTATGTCAAAGAGACATATTTTGGAGTGATGTGTTGTGGTTTCCTTGAACACTCTATCATTCCCTGGGTGTTGTCCCAGCCTTCACTAGAATGGCTGATTTCAGGTATGTTTTGTATGAATTAATAGAAACTTAAAAGTGTTGTCCACTCTCGGCACTTTCAAATTCCAGAGTTTTTAGTTATGCTACGCAAGAATATCTGACCTGAATAGATAAAGAAAGTGGAATATAAATACAACGGAATACTACCCAGTCATTACAGAGAAGGAAATTTTGCCATTCATATATCTTAAGGGCTTTAATTGTACTAAGTGAAATAACTCAGATGAAGACAAATACTGCATGATCTCACTTATATATGAAATCCAAAATCAAACAAACTCATAGAAAAAGGTATTAGATTTGTGGTTACCAGAGGTGGGGGTGGGGCATTTGGATGAATGTGGTCAAAAGGTACAAAGTAGTAGTTGTAAGATAAACAAGCAATGGGAATGCAATGTATAACATGATGACTATAGTTAACACTGCTGTATTATACATTTAAAAGTTAAGAGTGTAAGACTTAATCATTCTCATCATCACAAGGAAAAAAATTGTAACTATATGAGGTGATGGATGCTAACTACACTTTTGTGGTAATCATTTAACAATAAACATACATCAAGCCATTGTGGTGTACTAATTTTAAACTTACAGTGTTGAATGTCCAATATGACCCAATAAAATAAAAAGAATAAATAGAGAAAGTAGAATGTCTGACCAACACACATGCATATTTGTGTTCTCTCTTAATCACAGGGATTCAAAACTTTGGGCTTATACTTAATTCTCTGAAGCTATATGGTTGAACAGTTAGAATTTTGTAGCCAGAGTGTGTACATATATGTGTGCTAAATTGCTTCAGTCATGTCCAACTGGTTGCAACTCTATGGACTGTAGCCCACCAGGCTCCTCTGTCCATGGTATTTCCCAAGCAAGATCACTGGAGTGGGTTGGCATTTCCTTCTCCAGGGGATCTTCAGGGACTGACCCCACATCTCTTATGTCTCCTGCATTGGCAAGCGGGTTCTTTACCACTAGCACCATCTGGGAAGCCATGCAGCCAGAATGCCTGGGTTTAAATCCCAACTCTCTAACCTTCAGCAGCATGCTTATACCCTCAGTACTTCACTTTCTTCATCTGTAGAATATCTAATTTGTAAAATTTCTATGAGGAATAAATGACTTAATATATACAAACTAGTCAGAATATGCCTGACACATAATAAATCTAAATACACAATTGCTATAAATACCATTCTTCCTCACTTTGCTCCCTACGTTTGTTTAATTTTGAGCCAGGTATATTTTTCCTCTGCCATGGGCTTCCCTGGTGGCTCAGACAGTAAAGAAATTGCCTGCAATGCAGGAGACCCTGGTTTGATCCCTGGGTCAGGAAGACCCCCTGGGGAAGGAAATTGCAACCTACTCCAGTATTCTTGCCTAGAGAATTCCATGGAAGAGGAGCCTGGTGGGCTACACATCATGGGGTTGCAAAGAGTCAGACATGACTGAGCGAATACCACCACCACCACCACCACCATGCCTCTCCAATCCAGCCTCTCTACTCCATTCTCAGAGATATCATGCTTTTACTACTGTTCCTCTGGAGTATCCATTCCCTTGTTGAATTTATCCCACATTCCAAAGTCAAATTAATCTTCATAAAATACAGCTCCAATGAGGTAAACCCTCCCTTCTTCCCATATATACAACAGTGATTTTCAAACTGCAGACTCTGGAACCCTGGGGCCCTATAAGGTTACTGTTAGCGATTCTGAAATCCATATATATATATATATATATATATATATATAAATGTTTTCTCAACTAATAAAATATACTAAAAATACAAGATGTGATTATGTTCCAGAGGCAGAATTCTAGTAACCTATAGTCTGTATTAGGTAACTAGAAATTCTCAAAACCAAAGGCTGGACACTGGACCCGATTTAGAGTCCTGGGATTTCTAATGGTGGGCTCCTGGGTGGCTCAGTGGTAAAGAATCTGCCTGCAATGCAGGGGACATTGGTTTCATCCTTAGGTCAAGAAGATCCCCTAGAGAAGGAAGTGGCAACCCATTCCAGTATTCTTGCCTGGGAAATCCCAGGAACAGAGGAGCCTGGTGGGCTACAGTTAATGGGGTTGCAAAGAGTAGGACATGACTTAGTGATTAACAACAACAACTCCTAATGGTAAAGGAAACAGCCTTCTCTGGACTTTTTTTTTTTTTGGTCCTACTCATATAAGACTGAGGTGTGTATCCAAACTATTTTAGCCAATCACATATTCTGAACACCTTTAATGTCAACAATGAGAACTCATTTCTAAAGTTCATTATGCTAATTAACAATCCAAAAATTCCACCAATAAAAACCAGCTTCTAATGTTCACAATGTGATTAAAGTACACGATATTGCTATAGATGATGTAGCTATAAATAAAGGAAACACCTGTAGTAGCCACTTTATGGATAGATGCCTCCTAATTAAAATAATGGTTGGCTCTCTGGAATGTGAACTCCTAAGTATGAAACCAAGCAGGACCTTGTGGAGCCCTCTAGGGTACAAGAGCCTTTCCATAGCCTCCATTTCTTGTTTGTTGGAAAAATGCTTTCAACATTCTAGACCTTCACTGAGTTCCAAAGGGCAGATTCAGTTACTAATAGGAGTGAGAAATGCAGAATAAAGGAAAGTCAGTGAAGAAACAATAGTGCAGCAACAGATCAGGGTCCTGGTTCCTTGTCAAGGAATAGATTAATCATAACAATTTGGTACATATCTCTGAGTCCTTCTACAGGAACTAAGGACCCTCAGCCAAGCAGAAGATGGTAACTTCAGGCTTATAAAAACTCTTCCCCAAAAACCATCAGGGAAGAGGTCTTTTGAGCACAGGTGCCCATTCTTCTTGCACAGCCCTTGCAATAAACCTTTCTCTGCTACAAACTCTGACATTTCAGTTTGTTTGGCCTCATTGTGTATTGGTCACACAAACTTGGGTGACAAGTAGAATACTACTCAAACCGGGGTTTTCAAGTAATACAGAAGCAGTGTCATATTTTCTATGCTAAAGTGTTTTAAATGATAAATAACCTAACACTTCTGCTCTTATTTCTGGCTGTAATTACCCAGTTGGCTCAGTGGTAAAGAATCTGCCTGCCAGTGCAGGAGATTCAGTAGATGCGAGTTCAATCCCTGGGTCAGGAAGATCCCATGTAGGAGGAAATGGCAACCCACTCCAATATTCCTGCCTGGAAATTCCATGGACAGAGAAGTCTGGTGAGCTACAGTCCATGGGGTCGCAAAGAGTTGAACACGACTGAGCACGCATGCAATTATCCTTTTAGTCTTCCCAGGTCACATCAGATAATATTTTCATAAAGTCTTTCTATAAAGCCCCAATGAGCTTCCATAGAACTTAGAACTACTCTTACATACCCACCTTATACTCTTATAGTCCTTTTCCTCACACTGTTTCTCAGAGGCGATAAAGTATAGCATGAGCTCTGGAGTCAAGCATCACTATGAACAAAGCTAGTAGAGGTGATGGAATTCCAGTTGAGCTATTTCAAATCCTGGAAGATGATGCTGTGAAAGTGCTGCACTCAATATTCCAGCAAATTTGGGAGAGTCAGGAGTGGCCACAGGACTTGAAAAGGTCAGTGTTCATTCCAATCCCAAAGAAAGGCAGTGCCAAAAAATGCTCAAACTACCGCACAATAGCACTCATCTCACACGCTAGTAAAGTAATGCTCAAAATTCTCCAAGCCAGGCTTCAGCAGTATGTGAACCGTGAACTTCCAGATGTTCAAGCTGGTTTTAGAAAAGGCAGAGGAACCAGAGATCAAATTGCCAACATCCACTGGATCATCAAAAAAACAAGAGAGTTCCAGAAAAACATCTATTTCTGCTTTACTGACTATGCCAAAGCCTTTGACTGTGTGGTCACAACAAACTGTGGAAAATTCTGAAAGAGATGGGAATACCAGACCACCTGACCTGCCTCTGGAGAAATCTGTATGCAGGTCAGGAAGCAACAGTTAGAACTGGACATGGAACAACAAACTGGTTCTAAATTGGGAAAGGAGTACGTCAAGGCTGTATGTTGCCACCCTGCTTATTTAACTTCTATGCAGAGTACATCATGAGAAACACTGGGCTGGAAGAAACACAAGCTGGAATCAAGATTGCCAGGAGAAATATCAATAACCCCAGATATGCAGATGATACCACCCTTATGGCATAAAAAGAAGAACTAAAGAGCCTCCTGATGAAAGTGAAAGAGGAGAGTGAAAAAGTTAGCTTAAAGCTCAACATTCAGAAAACTAAGATGATGGCATCCAGTCCCATCACTTCATGGCAAATAGATGGGGAAACCGTGGAAACAGTGGCTGACTTTATTTTTGGGGGCTCCAAAATCACTGCAGATAGTGATTGCAGCCATGAAATTAAAAGACATTTACTCCCTGGAAGGAAAGTTATGACCAACCTAGATAGCATATTCAAAAGCAGAGACATTACTTTGTCAACAAAGGTCCATCTAGTCAAGGCTATGGTTTTTCCAGTAGTCACCTATGGATTTGAGAGTTGGACTATAAATAAAGCTGAGTGCCGAAGAATTGATGCTTTTGAACCATGGTGTTGGAGAAGACTCTTGAGATTCCCTTGGACTGCAAGGAGATCCAACCAGTCCATCCTAAAGGAGATCAGTCCTGGGTGTTCATTGGAAGGATTGATGTTGAAGCTGAAAACTCCAATACTTTGGCCACCTGATACGAAGAGCTGACTCATCTGAAAAGACCCTGATGCTGGGAAAGATTGAGGGCAGGAGGAAAAGGGGATGACAGAGGATGAGATGGTTGGATGGCATCACTGACTCAATGGACATGGGTTTGGGTGGACTCTGGGAGTTGGTGATGGACAGGGAGGCCTTGCATGCTATGGTTCATGGGGTTGCAAAGAGTCAGACATGACTGAGCGACTGAACTGAAACTGGAGTCAAGCTGTCAGACTTTGAATTCTAACTCCACCTGTGACCTTGGCAAGACCTACAATTGCTTAGCACTCTTTGCAATTTCCTCATTTGTAAAATGGCGATGTTGCAAATTAATTGTAATATACATTTGCTATACTGACTGAAAATATTCAAGTTTGCCATAGGAAACAAGAAAATAAGTGGGAGAGATGCAATTCATACATTTGTTAAGCAGAGACAAATAGATTAGTAACCCATGAGACATTTTAGACATAGAGTAGATATATGTGTGCAGAACATAAATCAGAAGGGACGAAAGAACAAGGTAGGCATTAAATATTTGTGAGGCACAGGGGGCACCTAATATCCATAACACAACAACTATACATCAGGCCCCTGAGGGGTTCACTAAATACTCATGGTACACTAAATATACGAGGCATACAGTATTCATGAGGACCTAAATCAGCCACCCACAAGTGTCATGTATTCTGGACCCATGTATCCTCTGGCCAGAAAATGAAAAATTAAAATCGCACCCGCTCATTGGGTTATAGAAAGCTTCAGGTTGCCTGTACAGCTCTCCTATAAATTATGTGTGTATATTTGGCTTCATGCTTCTTTCATCCACAAAGCCCCTTTGCTCAAACTTCATATCTAGTTCTCCTAACCACAATATCAGTGGGGAAGGCTAATGTGGATGAGAGAAACAGGACATGTGAAGATTGCATAACCCTGGTGTGGTTCAGCCTCCTGGCATCCTATCCTGAGTGTGTTAATATACTGCAGTGTATTAATATATAATTTATATTAATATAATTAATATATCTCTCTTCTCTAGCTTCTTACTGTAAATATTGATTTAATAAGTCATGTGATTTGAGTAATCTGAGACTTATCTAACTTTCTAGGAGCTCACTCATTATTCCTCTCATGCTTTAGTTTTTCTTTTAATAGCCTTATTTAAATATAATTTAGTATCATATAATTCAAACCTATTAAAATGTAAAATTCAATGTTTATTGGTATATTATACTAAGCTTTTTAAAAATTATATATATATAATAAAATTTGCCATTCTAATTGTACAATGTAATGTCATTAATTATTGATATGTTCACATGTCATCCAAATATCACTATTTTCAAAACTTTTTAATAACCCCTGCATAACCATTAAGCAAGAACTCCCCACTCCTCCTTTCCCCAGTCACTATAACCTTTAATCTACCTTGTTTCTATGAATGCACCTGACCTAGATATTTCATGTAAGTGGCAGCACACAGTATTTGTCCTTTTGTATTTGACTTTCACTTAGCATGTTTCCAAGGTTCATCCATGTTGTAGCATGTATCAGAACTTTGTTTCTTTTTATGATCAAATAATGCTCCATTGTATGTATATACTATCTTTTGTTTACTCATCCATCTGTTGATGGACATTTGGATTGTTTAAACCTTTTGGTTATTGTAAATAATGCAGTGGTGAACACTGGAGTACAATTATATGTTTGAGTTCCTCCTTTCAATTCCTTTGAGTATGTATTTAGGAGTGAAATTACTGGAATACATGGTAATTCTGTGTGAAACTGTTAGAGGCTCCACCACCAAACTGTTTTCCATAGCACTTGCGCCATTTCACATTCCTACTAGTAAAGTACTAAGTTTCCAGTTTCTCAACATTCTGGCCAAAACTTATTCTCATTAAAAAAATTATAGACATCCTAGAAGATGTGTAGTTGCAACTCACTGGAGTTTTGATTTGCATTTCTCTTTGACTGTGGTTCACAATAAACGTGGAAAATTCTGAAAGAGATGGGAATACCAGACCACCTAACCTGCCTCTTGAGAAATCTGTATGCAGGTCAGGAAGCAACAGTTAGAACTGGACATGGAACAACAGACTGGTTCCAAATAGGAAAAGGAGTACGTCAAGGCTGTATATTGTCACCCTGCTTATTTAACTTCTATGCAGAGTACATCATGAGAAATACTGGGCTGGAAGAAACACAAGCTGGAATCAAGATTGCCGGGAGAAATATCAATAACCTCAGATATGTAGATGACACTACCCTTATGGCAGAAGGTGAAGAGGAGCTAAAAAACCTCTTCATGAAAGTGAAAGAGGAGAGCGAAAAAAGTGGCTTAAAGCTCAACATTCAGAAAACGAAGATCATGGCATCTGGTCCCATCACTTCATGGGAATTAGATGGGGAAACAGTGGAAACAGTGTCAGACTTTATTTTTGCAGGCTCCAAAATCACTGCAGATGGTGACTGCAGCCATGAAACTAAAAGACTCTTACTCCTTGGAAGGAAAGTTATGACCAACCTAGATAGCATATTCAAAAGCAGAGACATTACTTTGTCAACAAAGGTCCGTCTAGTCCAGGCTATGGTTTTTCCTGTGGTCATGTATGGATGTGAGAGTTGGACTGTGAAGAAGGCTGAGTGCTGAAGAATTGATCCTTTTGAACTGTGGTGTTGGAGAAGACTCTTGAGAGTCCCTTGGACTGCAGGGGGATCCAACCAGTCCATTCTAAAGGAGATGAGTCCTGGGTGTTCTTTGGAAGGACTGATGGTAAAGCTGAAACTCCAGTTCTTTGGCCACCTCATGCAAAGAGTTGACTCATTGGAAAAGACTCTGATGCTGGGAAGGATTAGGGGCAGGAGGAGAAGGGGACAACAGAGGATGAGATGGCTGGATGGCATCACTGACTCGATGGACATGAGTTTGGGCGAACTCCGGGAGCTGGTGATGGACAGGGAGGCCTGGCGTGCTGCGATTCATGGGGTCACAAAGAGTTGGACACAACTGAGTGACTGATCTGAACTGAACTGAATGCCTCCCTTTGGTTTTGCCTAAATGTACTCCCTTGAACAAATTTGGAAAACACTTTCTGTAAAGGTGAGGTGAAGTCACTCAGTCGTGTCCGACTCTTTGTGACCCTGTGGACTGTAACCTACTAGGCTTCTCTGTCCATGGGATTCTCCAGGCAAGAATACTGGAGTGGATTGCCATTTCCTTCTCCAGGGGAACTTCCCGACCCAGGGATCAAACCCAGGTCTCTCGCATTGCGGGCAGACGCTTTAACCTCTGAGCCACCAGGGAAGTAGAGAACAAAATGCAGTTCTTGCTCTCAAGGAGCACTTTGAAAAGTTCTGAGACCTTTTGAGTGAGATGACTTTTTATTATTTTTCTGATGCAATTGAACACATAGCTCTGCTATAGAGATATTATGGTTTCATTACAAAAGGGAACAACGAGAAAAAAAGTACCCCACAATTAAAGGTTTAAATTCTCCTGGGAAAAGTCTTGACTCAATGCATTTGTTCATTTGTTTTACTTTTTTTAAAGTCATGCTAATTGTTTAAGAGAAGAAGAGAGGCTCTGCTGCTCCTGCTGCTGCCAAGTCACTTCAGTCGTGTCTGACTCTCTGCGACCCCATAGACAGCAGCCCACCAGGCTCCCCGTCCCTGGGATTCTCCAGGCAAGAACACTGGAGTGGGTTGCCATTTCCTTCTCCAATGCAGGAAAGTGAAAAGTGAAAGGGAAGTCGCTCAGTCGTGTCCGACCCTCAACGACCCCATGGACTGCAGCCCACCAGGCTCCTCCTGTCTCTTATACACATCTGAGCAAGAACTGCATTTCCTTCTCCATTCCTTCTCCAATGCAGGAAAGTGAAAAGTGAAAGGGAAGTCGCTCAGTCGTGTCCGACCCTCAACGACCCCATGGACTGCAGCCCACCAGGCTCCTCCGTCCATGGGATTTTCCAGGCGAGAGTACTCGAGTGGGGGTGCCATTGCCTTCTCCAAGAGAGGCTCTAAGCCCATCTAATTTTCTTGACTACTTTTACACATAAATTTTAAATTTCATGTGTTAAAAATAAGTATATTTTAGGATGTGAAGCTGATAATTTTTTAGAAATTCTTCCATGTTTAATCCTTTCTGTTACCACTCTCACACTCAATGATGTCACTAAGGTGAATAAGAACTGACTCTACAAAAGAAAATTGAAAGGGTGAAAAGGACAAAGATCAATAGAGATGTGAATAGAGATAATCATGTTTTAAATCTTATAATTAATTTAACATGTACAGTCCACAAAAAGATGTGGGCAGCAATAGAATCTCCCTGGTTTAAATCAAGAGAATTTGGGGATTAGAAATGACATTTAATAGAATTATTATTATAAGCATATCTTATTATTAAGATGAATGAAATTCACATTTTATCTGAGTTTCTGAACACATACTGAGCAATTACAAGAATGTTTAAATAAATAAATCATTGAAGTCCTCTACTCAAGTTAATCCCCTTTAATTAGGCAAGAGCTTAGTAGAAAAGATTAGTCTTTACAGAGCTATCAGTATTTGAAAACTAAATTCAATTTGACAAATTAAAGAGATTAAATTCAAGGCAAAGCACAGGGTAAGAATCTAGCAATCAGAAGATCTATTTGTGCATCTAATTCCTTGAGTAAACCTGGGCAAAATACTTTAAACCCTAAGCTCTAGATTGATGGGTGGATAGAGGGATGGATAGGTAGAGGAATGTGTGATAAAGCAAGTTAAATAAAATGTTAATTATAGAATACAGATGCTGAGAATATGGATGTTCACTGTAAAATTCTTTCATCTTTTCCATATGTATGAAAATTTTAGTAATAAGCTATTGCAAATAAGAAAACTCCTCAGTTCCTTATAATTAGTGACAACAGGGTCATAGTCTCACTTTGACCATAAAAGATGGTTGTGTGTATTTCACCTGACATGCTAACCAATTTGCAGTAGCTTCCCTGGTGGCTTAGAGGTTAAAGTGTCTGCCTCCAATGCGGGAGATCCGGGTTCGATTCCTGGGTCGGGAAGATCCCCTGGAGAAGGAAATGGCAATCCACTCCAGTATTCCTGCCTGGAGAATTCCATGGACAGAGAAGCCTAGTAGGTTACAGTCCACGGGGTCGCAAAGAGTCGGACACGACTGAGTGACTTCACCTCACCTCTGGTGCACTGCATTTCCCACATATTCCATTATTTTATCTCTAATTTTGGATGTTGGAATAGAAGGGACAGTGAAGATGGTGTGGTATTCCTTCATTATCTTCATTTATGCCCACTCCACTGCAATTAGGAGAGCAGCCACAGAACAATCAGAAACTCCATGTCATGAATTTTATGAAATGGTTCCAAGGTTATTGCTGTCAGTCCATCCCACCAGAACAATAGCAGAGTGTTCACAATCTGTGTGGAATAGGGATGAACCATATTTCTTAGGAGAGAGGGGATAATGGAGAAAGAAAAGTTTCCTAAAACAAATACTCTTTAGTATTTAGTTGACAACTTATCCAATTTTATGTTTGTATTATCAAGGGAAAATGGGGTCTTCTCTCAAAAAGGAAATTCTATTACTAATTCTTAATCACTAAAGGAATTAATATTCAGGGCTCTACTAGGAAGCAGGCTGGCTAGAAAGGTAGAAAACAATTTTAGTGTGAGTTAGGTGAAGAGGGCAAACCATGAGATATAGCCAGGTATGAAAGCTTCTCTGTGAGGCAGAGACTTTTTGGCTATTTCTGCTCACTATTATTTCCCTAGGTACTAGAAGAGAGCCTAGGATGCAGTTATTGCTGTTGTTTAGTCGCTCAGTTGTGTCCGACTCTTTGTGACCCCTTGGACTGTAGCCCGTCAGGCTCCTCTGTCCATGGAATTTCCCAGGCAATACTGGAGTGAGTTGCCATTTTCTTCTCCAGGGGATCTTCCAGACTGAGGGACTGAACCTGCATGTCCTGCATTGCAGGTAGACTCTTTACCACTAGCCACTTGGAAAGCCCCAGCACACAGTAGGTACTCATTAAATACTGAATAAAGGAATTCTCCCCAGTTGACTAGATTGTAAGCCCATTTACAGCATGTACCAGAGCTTGCCATTGATTATATTAAAAAGAACCAGGAAGTCTAGCCCGAAAGTAAAACACCATAGTTTAAAATTAGAATACCAGTAGGATGCAGCATTTCTTATCATTCTTGTAGTAAGACTCTTTCTTTTTCTCTCTCTCAGCTTGCTCATTCAGAAATTTTAACAGCTTAATACTTTGCATGAGATGAGGTATGTATTTTGAAAAAGAAGAAAGGGAACTTTTACTTCCAGATACTAAGAGGACTAATATTTCCTAGTTGCAATTTTAAGACATTTAGGCAGTCATGTGTATATTACAGTTAACTGTTTTCTGTAGAATTTGCCTACCTTTATGTTGCTGTGACTTTTGGATGACTGGAAGAACTTTTATGAATCAGGAAGTATTAATGATTGCTATTCCCGAAAAACAAAAAAAGAACTGATAAATTTGTAAATTTTCACTGCCTGTTTGAGATAGAGCTGGCAATTAATCATCTATTCATTCAGTCATTCAGCAGGTACTTAACGAGTGGCTATAATGCTTCAAAAGAATTGATGCCTTTGAACTGTGGTGCTGGAGAAGACTCCCGAGAGTCCCTTGTACTGCAAGGAGATTAAGCTAGTCCATCCTAAAGGAAATCGGTCGTGAATATTCATTGGAACGACTGATTCTGAAGCTGAAACTCCAATACTTTGGCCACCTGATGTGAAGAACTGACTCATTGGAAAAGACCCTGATGCTAGGAAAGATTGAAGGAAGGCAGGAGGAGAAGAGGATGACAGAGGATGAGATGGTTGGATGGCATCACCGACTCAATGGACATGAGTTTGAGCAAGTTCTGGGAGTTGGTGATGGACAGGGAAGCCCGGCCTGCTGCAGTCCATGGGGTTGCAAAGAGTCAGAAACGACTGAGCTGATAATGCTTCAGGCGCCGAGCTAGGACTTAAGGACATGAAAACAGTGAGAGTGGATCCATCTCCTACAGGAGCTCACAGCCTAGTTGGAGAGAGAGAGATAAGGATATAAATCAACAGAGTGCAGTGTAATAGAAAAGTACTACAAAAAAAGCAATAGAGAAATGGGGAACTTGACTAGTTTTCTAGTGTAATTGACTAAACAACATTAACTAATAACAGAATCATTTTAAACAATAATAGAATCATTTCTATATCAGAAGAGTTTTGAAAAACTATGAACCAACTATAGTATTTCACTTAAAAAAAGAAACTAATTTAACATTACTATTTTGTTAGTGTGTTGGTGCATGTGGTCTTTAAAAAAGATGTGTATAAGAGACAGGGAGATATTGTGCAGTAGTTTGAGCATTTTTTGGCATTGCCTTTCTTTGGGATTGGAATGAAAACTGACCTTTTCCAGTGAGCATCTTAGAAGTTGTTTATTGGTTATTTGTATGTCTTCTATAGAGAAATGTCTATTTAGATCCTTTGCTGGTTTTTAATTGGATTATTGTTCTTTTATTATAGAGTTGTAAGAGTTCCTTATCTATTCTAAGTACCTTATTATATATGAAATTTGGAAATGTTTTCTACCGTTCTGTGGGTTGTCTTTTAACTTTCTTGATGGCATCATTCACAGCACAAAAGTTTTAAATTTTGGTATAGTCTAATTTATATTTTCCTTTTGTTTTGTCACTTGTGCTTTTTTGGTGTCATATTTAAGAAATCACTGTTTTAATCCAAAGTAACAGCACAATTTTTAAACAACAGGTCAAATATAACTGAGTACTCAAAACAAAGGTATCTTCACAACTACCTATGGTTGTTGGCTGTCTTGCTATCATTAGATCATATTTATTTAACACTTTTATCTTTTTCAAAGTACTCTTTACCTGGAGACTCAACATAGCATTTAATCCAACAAATTATCACAGGGGCTAATATCAGGCCCTCTCATCCCCAGGATTCAAGGATGATTAAAACAGTATCCCTGAGAAAGACACTGAATACCTACCTACAGTATATTGTGTATAAGTATTATGAAGAGGCAGTATACATGATGCTATCAGAACACTGATGAAGTAATTCTACTTTGTGTGGTGTTGGGAGTCAGGGAAAGTTCACAAAAAGAGTTTAGCCAACTCAATAAATACTTATTGAGTATCAAGTCTATAGTAGATATTGTGCTAGGTTCCAGAATGCAGCAGTGAATAATTCTGATATGGTTGTAGCTTTCAAGGAGCTGACAGTGTAGAGCAGATGTGGCCTGTGAATGACCTGTAAACTAAGAATGATTTTTACAGTTTTAAAGAGCTATAGCACAAAGAAGGATATACAACAGCAAGAAAAATAAGACAGATACACCCAGATGGTCTAAAATATTTACTATCTGGTCATTTATAGAAAAAACTTTCCTGTCCCTTGGTCTTGAGCAGTGGTTCTCAAATTTGGCTACATATTGGAGTCACTTGGGAAGCTTTAAAAAATTACATAGATGCATGAGTCCCAAGCTGAGATTCTTACCTAACTAGTCTGTTGAATGGTCAGAGCCACAGGAATTTTTAAAAGTTTCCAAGTTGATTCTAGCATAGAGGTGATGTTGAGAAAAATTGTTCTAGAGCAGTGGTGTCAACTAGAGTTTTCTGCAATGATCAAGATGTTATATAGAGTCTGTCCTCCCTATTCATGGGTGCAGAAACTGTGGGTAGGGAAGACTGATTGTACTATGCCATTTTATAAAAGGGACTTGAGTATCCACAGATTTTGGTATCCATGGGGGTCCGGGACAAATCTCTTGTAAATACTAGCCATGGCTGTTCTATCCTGTCCAACATTGTAGCCACTGGTGACATGGATACTAAGCACTTGAAATCTGGCTACAGTTGTTGACCTCGGAACTGAATTTTTAATTTTATTTAATATTAATCAATTTGAATCCAAAATAGCCACATGTGGCTATTGATCACTATATTGGCTATGGCAGCCCTAGAAGGAAGGCTGATATGAAACAAAGATCAAATGATAGCCATGGAGAGGTTATATGTTCTGTTCTAATTGTTTTACATATGACAACTTCTTTAATCCCCACAACAACTCCCTGGGCTAAGTATGATTATCTTCTCCATTATCCAAATGAAGAAACTAAGAAACAGAGAGGTTTAACTGAGAGTTTAAATAATTTGCTCAAGGTCTAATTGTTACTAAGTGGTAGAATTAACATTAGAACTCAAGTTATTTGGCTCTAAAACCCATGCTCTTAATAATTCACAAAAACCATCAATTTGTTAAATAATATGTGCATAAACATAGGAACCTGGAATGTTAGATCCATGAATCAAGGCAAATTGGAAGTGGTCAAACAGGAGATGATAAGAGTGAATATCAACATTCTAGGAATCAGTGAACTAAGATGGACTGGAATGGGTGAATTTAACTCAGATAACCATTATATCTACTACTGTGGGCAGGAATCCCTTAGAAGAAATGGAATAGCCATCACAGTCCACAAAAGAGTCTGAAATGCTCTACTTGGATGCAATCTCAAAAATGACAGAATGATCTCTGTTCATTTCCAAGGCAAACCAAGGCATTCAATATCATGGTAATCCAAGTCTATGCCCCAACCAGTAACACGGAAGAAGCTGAAGTTGAACAGTTCTATGAAGACTTACAAAACCTTCTAGAACTAACACCCAATAAAGATGTCCTTTTCATTATAGGGGACTGGAATGCAGAAGTAGGAAGTCAAGAAACACCTGGAGTAACAGGCAAATTTGGCCTTGGAGTACAGAGTGAAGCAGGGCAAAGGCTAATAGAGTTCTGCCAAGAGAACGCACTGGTCATAGCAAACACCCTCTTCCAACAACACAAGAGGAGACTCTACACATGGACATCATCAGATGGTCGACACCGAAATCAGATTGATTATATTCTTTGCAGCCAAAGATGGAGAAGCTCTATACAGTCAGCAAAAACAAGACTGGGAGTTGACTGTGGCTCAGATCACGAACTCCTTATTGGCAGATTCAGACTGAAACTGAAGAAAGTAGGGAAAACCACTAGACCATTCAGGGTATGACCTAAATCAAATCCCTTATGATTATACAGTGGAAGTGAGAAATAGATTTAAGGGCCTAGATCTGATAGATACAGTGCCTTATGAACTACTGAATGAGGTTTGTGACATTGTACAGGAGACAGGGATCAAAACTATCCCCAAGAAAAAGGAAATGCAAAAAAGCAAAATGGCTGTCTGGGGAGCCCTTACAAATAGCTGTGAAAAGAAGGGAAGTGAAAAGCAAAGGAGAAAAGGAAAGATATATCCATTTGAATTCAGTGTTCCAAAAAATAGCAAGGAGAGAGGAGAAAGCATTCCTCAGTGATCAATGCAAAGAAATAGAGGAAAACAACAGAATGGGAAAGACTAGAGATTACTTCAAGAAAATTAGAGATACCAAGGGAACATTTCATGCAAAGATGGGCTCAATAAAGGACAGAAATGGTAGGGATCTAACAGAAGAAGAATATATTAAGAAGAGGTGGTAAGAATACGCAGAAGAACTGTACAAAAAAGATCTTCATGACCTAGATAATCACAATGGTGTGATTACTCACCTAGAGCCAGACATCCTGGAATGTTAAGTCAAGTGGGCCTTAGAGAGCATCACTATGAACAAAGCTAGTGGAGGTGATGGAATTCCAGTTGAGCTATTTCAAATCCTAAAAGATGATGCTGTGAAAGTGCTGCACTCAATATGCCAGCAAAATTGGAAAACTCAGGAGTGGCCACAGGACTGGAAAAGGTCAGTTTTCATTCCAATCCCAAAGAAAGGCAATGCCAAAAAATGATCAAACTACCGCACAATTACACTCATGTCACATGCTAGTGAAGTAATGCTCAAGATTCTCCAAGCCAGGCTTCAGCAATATGTGAACGTTGAACTTCCAGATGTTCAAGCTGGATTTAAAAAAGGCAGGGGAACCAGAGATCAAATTGCCAACATCCACTGGATCATCAAAAAAGCAAGAGAGTTCCAGAAAAACATCTATCTCTGCTGTATTAACTATGCCAAACCCTTTGACTGTGTGGATCACAACAAACTGTGGAAACTTCTGAAAGAGATGGGAATATCAGACCACCTGACCTGCCTCTTGAGAAATCTGTATGCAGGTCAGGAAGCAACAGTTAGAACTGGACATGGAACAACAGACTGGTTCCAAATAGGAAAAGGAGTACGTCAAGGCTGTATATTGTCACCCTGCTTGTTTAACTTATATACAGAATACATCATGAGAAATGTTGGGCTGGAAGAAGCACAAGCTGGAATCAAGATTGCCAGTAGAAATATCAATAACCTCAGATATGCAGATGAAACCACCCTTATGGCAGAAAGTGAAGAAGAACTAAAGAGCCTCTTGATGAAAGTGAAAGAGGAGAGTGAAAAAGTTGGCTTAAAGTTCAACATTCAGAAAACTAGGATCATGGGATCCAGTCCCATCATTTCATGGGAAATAGATGGGGAAACAGTGGAAACAGTGACTAACTTTATTTTTCTGGGCTCCAAAATCACTGAAGATAGTGAGTGCAGCCATGAAATCAAAAGACACTTGCTCCTTAGAAAAAAAGCAGTGACAAACCTAGACAGCATATTAAGAAACAGAGACATTATTTTGCTGACAAAGGTCCCTCTAGTCAAAGCTATGGTTTTTCCAGTAGTCATATATAGATGTGAGAGCTGGACCATAAAGAAAGCTGAGCACCAAAGAATTGATGTTTTTGAACTGTGGTGTTGGAAAAGACTCTTGACAGTCCCTTGGACTACAAGGAGATGCAATCCGTCCATCTGTCTGACTCTTTGCGACCCCATGGACTGTAGCCTACCAGGCTCCTCCCTCTATGGGATTCTCCAGGCAAGAGTACTGGAGTGGGTTGCCATTTCCTTCTTCAGGGAATCTTCCCAACCCAGGGATCAAACCCGGGTCTCCCGCATTCCAGGCAGACGCTTAAACCTCTGAGCCACGTGGGAAACCCAAAGGAAATCAGTCCTGAATATTCATTGGAAGGACTGAGGCTGAAGCTGAAACTCCAATACTTTGGGCACCTGATGTGGAGAACTGAAAAGACCCTGATGCTGGGAAAGATTGAGGGCAGGAGGAGAAGTGGACGGTAGAGGATGGAATGGTTGGATGGCATCAGTGACTCAATGGACATGGATTTGGGTGAACTCCGAGAGTTGGTGATGGACAGGGAGGCCTGTCATGCTGCAGTTCATGGGGTTACAAAGAGTTGGACACGACTGAGCGACTGAACTGATACTGATGTGCACAAAGCATAACCGTCACAGCTGGAGGTAGCATGTCTAAGATCTACAGAGGACATTGTTAAATTTATCCACTGGCTTTGACATAATGAAAGGGAAACTAAAGAGAGGTAGCTTTTTCAAATCACTGTAATTTATTATGGAATTACCCAACATAATAAAAGACTATCAAATACAAATTCTAATCTAAATCAATATTCCAATTAAAATACACTACAATCAGGCATATATTTTAGTGATAGAGGAAGAAGAGCACAGTATCTTAGCCTTTACAGGGTGCCTGCAATGGTCCATTAGTTGCTTTGCAGGTCTGGATGTGCTCTCCATTTCCAGTGGTTAATTAGGTCATCAGCTTGGACAGGCACTTTACAAAGGCTCTTTTCAAAGAAAGTTCAAGTGTCTACAGACAGACTATTATGAAAAGGCATGAAATAAATACTAGAGAGGATGTGAAGAAAAAAAATCAGGAAAGAAGAAATCTACCCTTCCAGATTCCTCTGGTTGGTCTAGGAATTAAGTTTACATGAGACAGGGGAAAAGTTTAATAACAAGAATACATGGGAGAGACACAGGAAAACAGTAGCATTACCAGAGGGAAAGGGGGAGGGCAAAATGAATAAAGGGTGTCAACTGTATGGTGATGGATGGAAACTAAACTTTTGGTGTTGAGCATGCTATAGTGTACACAGAAGTTGAAATATAATGTAAAATGTATACCTGAAATTTATATAATGTTAGCTCAAAAACAAACAAACAAAAAGTCTGAAACTGAGCAGGACCCTGTGAGGCTCCTGGGTATGGAAGCCCTTCTAGGTTCCCTGTTCCGTGTAGGGAACAGACTCCAGCTACCATGACCTTCACTGAGTCCCAAAGGGTAGATTCAGTTCAGTTCAGTCACTCAGTTGTGTCCGACTCTTTGCGACCCCATGAATTGCAGCATGCCAGGCCTCCCTGTCCATCACCAACTCCCGGAGTTCACTCAGACTCACATCCATCGAGTCGGTGATGCCATCCAGCCATCTCATTCTCTGTCGTCCCCTTCTCCTCCTGCCCCCAATCCCTCCCAGCATCAGGGTCTTTTCCAAAGAGTCAACTCTTCTCATGAGGTGGCCAAAGTATTGGAGTTTCAGCTTTGGCATCATTCCTTCCAAAGAAATCCCAGGGCTGATCTCCTTTAGAATGGACTGGTTGGATCTCCTTGCAGTCCAAGGGACTCTCAAGAGTCTTCTCCAACACCACAGTTCAAAAGCATCAATTCTTCGGCGCTCAGCTTTCTTAGTACTCCTTTTCCTATTTGGAACCAGTCTGTTGTTCCATGTCCAGTCCTAACTGTTGCTTCCTGACCTGCATACAGATTTCTCAAGAGGCAGGTCAGGTGCTCTGGTATTCCCATCTCTCTCAGAATTTTCCACAGTTTATTGTGATCCACACAGTCAAAGGCTTTGGCATAGTCAGTAAAGCAGAAGTAGATGTTTTTCTGGAACTCTCTTGCTTTTTTGATGATCCAGTGGATGTTGGCAATTTGATCTCTGGTTCCTCTGCCTTTTCTAAAACCAGCTTGAACAAACGAGATTAAACTGAACTGAGATTAAAGGAGGGCAAGTCTTGCACACACCCTAATCTTATCAGTAACCCCACCCTTGAACCACTGCTATAAAGTTCAGTTCAGTTAAGTTGCTCAGTTTTGTCCAACTCTTTGCAACCCAATGGACTGCAGCACACCAGGTTTACCTGTCCATCACCAACTCCCAGAGGTTGCTCAAACTCAGGTCCATCAAGTCAGTGATGTCATCCAAGCATCTCATCCTCTGTCATCCCCTTCTCCTCCTGCCTTCAATCAGTGTCAGCATCAGGGTCTTTTCAAATGAGTCAGCTCTTTGCATCAGGTGGCCAAAGTTTGGAGTTTCAGCTTCAACATCAGTTCTTCCTATAAACACCCAGGACTGATCTCCTTTAGGATGGACTGGTTGGATCTCCTTGCAGTCCAAGGGACTCTCAAGAGTCTTCTCCAACACCACAGTTCAAAACCATCAGTTCTTCAGTGCTCAGCTTTCTTTATGGTCCAACTCTCACATCTGGACATGATGACTGGAAAACCATAGCTTTGACTATACAGACCTTTGTTGGCAAAGTAATGTCTCTGCTTTTAATACACTGTCTAGGTTTGTATAACTTTCCATCCAAGGAGCAAGTGTCTTTTAATTTCATGGCTGCAATCACTGCAGTGATTTTGGAGCCTAAGAAATTAAAGTCTGTTACTGCTTCAACTTTTTCCCCTTCTATTTGCCATGAAGTGAGGGCTTCCCTGGTGGCTCAGAGGTTAAAGCGTCTGCCTCCAATGCGGGAGACCCAGGTTCGATCCCTGGGTCGGGAAGATCCCCTGGAGAAGAAAATGGCAATCCACTCCAGTATTCTTGCCTGGAGAATCCCATGGACGGAAGAGCCTAGTAGGTTACAGTTCACGGGGTCGCAAAGAGTCAGACACGACTGAGCGACTGACACGATGGGACTAGATGCCATGATCTTAGTTTTTTGAGTTAAAAAAAAAAAAACAAAACTAGAATAAACCACAGTCCAAAATATGTGTGAGTTTTAAGCCATCTTTTTCACCCTCATCAAGAGGCTCTTTACTTCCTCTTCATTTCTGTCATGAAAGTGGTATTATCTGCATATCTGAAGTTGTTGATATTTCTCCCAGCAATCTGGATCCCAGCTTGTGACTTATCTAGCCCGACATTTCACATGATGTATTCTGCATATAAGTTAAATAAACTTCTGGCTATAGGTTTTACAAATAGGCAAATTAGGAAACTCTAATATTGATCCTGATTATATATAGTGAGAATTTCTAGGATATGGAGGCAGCTCTTAAGTGTTGATACTGATCAGACATTATGCCCATATCTGAGACTCAGAATCATAATCATAATACTCTTCTCTTCTCTCTGTCTCTGTCTCTCTCTCTCACACACACACATTATAATTACCAAGGGAGTATAGGGTTGAGAGAAGTAGGTAGTTGATGTATATGAAATTAAAAATGTGGTAGTTCCAGCATGTAGGAGTTTTTAGATTGTGAATCATACCCACTATAGTTAAAAAAAAAACAAAACTAGAATAAACCACAGTCCAAAATATGTCTGAAGACCACTGTGTAAACAAGAGTGGTTTAGAGACCTTCAAGACCAGCATCAGTGATACAAAAAGCAAGAAGGAGGCTTTGGGAATTTCAACATAATTAATGAAGAGCTGTATTCAGAACATTTTGGATAAATGTGCCTCTGGGGGTCAGTGCTTACATAATGCTTTAGTGTGGGTAAAAAATTTTGCTGCTATCTTTTGCTCAGAGCAAGTGTAGTCAGGTGCCATACCTAAAAGATAAACTACTGGCACACTCCA
This sequence comes from Cephalophus harveyi, assembly GCA_006410635.1. Classification (NCBI taxonomy): domain Eukaryota; kingdom Metazoa; phylum Chordata; class Mammalia; order Artiodactyla; family Bovidae; genus Cephalophus; species Cephalophus harveyi. Next base: position 76,666 of record SJYT01014207.1, read on the forward strand.
TCTAAAGCATATTATGATTCTTCCCCATAATTATCAAAGGCAGAGTTTGCTTTACAAAGCAACATCTATAGATGAGCTGCTAAGGGATCTCAAAAACAAAGATAAGGACACAAGCAAAAAACACTGATTAATATTTGAACAACAGTTATCATGTAATGGGCTTCCCTGATAGCTCAGCTGGTAAAGAATCCGCCTGCAATGCGGGAGACCTGGGTTCGATCCCTGGGTTGGGAAGATCCCCTGGAGAAGGGAAAGGCTATCCACTCCAGTATTCTGGCCTGGAGAATTCCATGGACTGTGTAGTCTACAGGGTCACAGAGAGTCGGACACGACTGAGCGACTTTCACTTACACTTATCATGTAAAAAAAAAAATTAATGAACAGAAAAGTTAACACAGAAGTAACAGAATAAATAATAGCAAATGAAAAATATTTAAAAATAATTATAACTAATATTCTCAAAAGAATAAGAAAAGTTATCAAGCCCATAAACAAGGAAAATGCTGGCATAAAACAAAACAAATGATAAGTCTTGGAAACTACATGAATAAAAGGTAATAAAAATAAGGAACTTATCATGTAAAAAAAAAAATTAATGAACAGAAAAGTTAACACAGAAGTAACAGAATAAATAATAGCAAATGAAAAATATTTAAAAATAATTATAACTAATATTCTCAAAAGAATAAGAAAAGTTATCAAGCCCATAAACAAGGAAAATGCTGGCATAAAACAAAACAAATGATAAGTCTTGGAAACTACATGAATAAAAGGTAATAAAAATAAGGAATGCAATGGATATCTGTAGTAGCATTATGCAAGTGCAGAAAAGAAAAAGAATGTGTGTTAATACATTAAACCAAAAGATTCTCACAAAAAAGTACAAAATGAAAAAAAAATAGAAATTTTGATAATGCAATTAATAGACATGGAGACTAGATCCAGAAGTTCAACATCCATGTAGCAGGAATCCTATAAGAACAGAAAGTATAGAGAAGAGCAAGTAAATAAATCAACAATAGAAGATAATTCCTCCCAAGTGATAAAAGATACTAGTCTTCAGATGGAGAGAGAAGTGCTAAACCAGGCAAACAAAGAAGACATATATAAAATGCACTGGAGTGACATTTTTGAACATGAAGAATTTTAAAAAGGATTTAAAAAAAATCTCAAAAGTTTACATAAAGAAGAAAATAGCAAAACAAGCAAACAAACAAACAAAAAACCCAGTACGTTCAGTTCAGTTCAGTTGTTGCAGAAACCAGTACTCGAGAAACCAAGCACCACACTCGGAGAGTTGGAGAATTCAGGTTTATTTTGCTGGCGGGCCCAGAGGAGTTAACACTCCAAGCTCTGAGCCACGAACAAAAGGATTACAGAGTTTTTATAGACAGACTATAGTGGGCAACACTAGCTGTTAATAGGCTGGTTTAAACTAAGGGGTTTCTCATGCGAGGGAACATCAGTCAAGATGGGGAGGGGGATGTCTGGCCTGGACAAGCATGATTATGCAGGTTTGCAGCGGATGGGTGATTGCAAAGAGCAGGACAAGGGTTAGTAAGATAAACTCTAGTTCCGAGTATTGCAAGCCCCCACTTTCTGAGACTACATGACCTACATGACCTATGTGATCTAGACTTAGCAAGGGGCAAGCTGAGATAAAGAGGCAGAAGAAGAAGGAGGTTATGTAAAATTTTAACTTTTCCTCTTCATAGTTACTCAGTCGTGTCTGACTCTTTGCGAACCCGTGGACTGTAGCATGTCAGGCCTCCCTGTCCATCACCAACTCCCGGAGTTTACTCAAATACATGTCCTTTGAGTCAATGATGTCATCCAACCATCTCATCCTCTGTCATCCCCTTCTCCCACCTTCAATCTTTCCTAGTATCAGGGTCTTTTCAAATGAGTCAGCTCTTCACAACAGGTGGCCAAAGTAGTGGAGTTTTCAGCTTCAACATCAATCCTTCCAATGAACACTCAGGACTGATTTCCTTTAGGATGGACTGGTTGGATCTCTTTGCAGTCCAAGGAACTTTCAAGAGTCTTCAACACCACACTTCAAAAGCATCAGTTCTTCATCAGTCAGTTTTCTTTATAGTCCAACCGTCACATCCATACTTGACTACTGCAAAAACCATAGCTTTGACTAGATGGACCTTTGTTGGCAAAGTAGTGTCTCTGCTTTTTAATATGCTGTCTAGGTTGGTCATCTTCACTTTCTGCCATAAGGGTGGTGTCATCTACATACCTGAGGTTATTGATATTTCTCCTGGCAATCTTGATTCCAGTTTATGCTTCATCCAGAGCAGCGTTTCTCATGACGTACACTGCATATAAGTTAAATAAGCAGGGTGACAATATGCAGCCTTGACGTACTCCTTTCCATATTTGGAACCAGTCTATATTTAGCTTTAAGTATAAACCCAGTAAAGTTTACACTTAAATGTAAATAACTGTGGATACATAGGTGAAGGTGAAGTCACAGTCGTGTCCGACTCTTTGCAACCCTGTGGACTATAACCTACTAGGCTTCTGTGTCCATGGGATTCTCCAGGCAAGAATACTGGAGTGGGTTGCCATTTCCTTCTCCAGGGCATCTTCCTGACGCAGGGATCGAACCCGGGTCTCCCACATTAGAGGCAGACGCATTAACCCGTGGATACATAAGGACAAAATAATTTTTATGATTATTTAGAACTAAAATTTTTGGAGATATAAAATTGAGATACAACAGGAAAGTAATTGTAAAGTTGCAAAGTTATTGTCTAAAATAAAGGAATATACAGATTCTAATGAAATTTAGATTTTGATTTTTATAAAAGGATTATAAATGTCTGTATTGAGAACCAACCCGATCCACAGGTAAAAGGAAGCAAAGAAAAATGACAAATAGAAAACATAAAACATGATAGCAGTACTAAGGAAAAAATGTACTAGTAATTACAATAAGTATTAATAGTTTATTTTACTCTAATAATAGAAGTCCCTGTGAATGAAAAAATTTTAAACTTTTAATTATGAAATAATTTTAATATTACAAAATGTTTCAAAACTAGTTAAATAATTCTCTTATAGATTTACAAAATGTTAATATTTAAACACTTTGATTTTTCTGTCTCTAATTTTTCCCTGAAATGTTTCAGAGTAAGTTGCAGACAGGATGCTCTTGCACAATTTTACAAAGGACCATCTTACTGGAACAAATGGTGAATATCGAATAAAGTCTGCTTTGAGATAATAATATATCACTGATTGATAATTGTACTGTGGTTACATAAAAGCATCTTGTCTGCCACTTTTCTTCCTCATGATTTTTTGGAGAACTTCTTTATTTTCAAATACCACAAGATGTTCCAGAATCATTTTATATTTTTACCTTCCCTAGAACTGAAATCAGTATCTTCTTTAAGGAGTCCTTGTTCCTTTATTGTAGAATCATGTTTACAAATCAAGATCTGGGCACTGGGTGTCCTCATTAGTACTAGAGTTATGTGTATTTCTATTAACTCTCAGTGGACAAAACTGAGATATATACATACGCATTCGTATACACATACATACATCCATATTTCTATATCTATCAATCTATCTTTCAAAAACCATGAAATAACACTGATGATACCTCTAATTCAAACCCAGTACCATAGGGTTTGTCTTAGGCTTCCCTCTTTCCTTTTTTAAAAAAATTTATTTATTTAATTGGAGGCTAATTATTTTACAATATTGTAGTGGATTTTGCCATACATTGACATGAATCAGCCATGGGTGTACATGGTTTCCCCATCCTAAACCCCCCGTCCCACCTCCCTCCCCATCCCATCCCTCAGGGTCATCCCAGAGCACCAGCCCTGAGAACCTTGTCTCATGCATCGAACCTGGACTAGTGATCTGTTTCACATATATACACGTTTCAATGTTATTCTCTCAAATCATCCCACCCTCACCTTCTCCCACAGAGTCCAAAAGATTATTTTATACATCTGTGTTTCTTTTGCTGCCTCAGATATAGGGTCATTGTTACCATCTTTCTAAATTCCATATATATGTGTTAGTATTGCCTGGAGAATCCCATGGATGGAGGAGCCTGGTAGACTGCGGTCCATGGGGTCGCTAAGAGTCGGACACGACTGAGTGACTTCACTTTCACTTTTCACTTTCATCATTGGAGAAGGAAATGGCAACCCACTCCAGTATTATTGCCTGGAGAATCCAGGGACAGGGGAGCCTGGTGGGCTGCCGTCTATGGGGTCGGACAGAGTCGGACACGACAGACACGACTTAGCAGCAGCAGCAGCAGCATACTGTATTGGTACTTTTCGTTCTGACTTACTTCACTCTGTTAACAGGCTCCAGTTTCATCCAACTCATGAGAACTGATTCAAATGCTTTCTTTTTAATGGTTGAGTAATATTCCATTGTGTATATGTATCACAGCTTTCTTATCCATTCGTCTGCTTGCTGATGGACATCTAGGTTGCCTCCCTGTCCTGGCTATTATAAACAGTGCTGTGATGAACATTGGGGTACACGTGTCTCTTTCAATTCTGGTTTCCTCTGTGTGTATGCCCAGCAGTGGGATTGCTGGGTCATAAGGCAGTTCTATTTGCAGTTTTTTAAGGAATCTCCACACTCTTCTCCATAGTGGCTGTACTAGTTTGCATTCCCACCAACAGTGTAAGAGAGTTCCCTTTTCTCCACAACCTCTCCAGCATTTATTGTTTGTAGACTTTTGGATAGCAGCCATTCTGACCAGCATGAAATGGTACCTCATTGTGGTTTTGATTTGCATTTCTCTGATAATGAGTGATGTTCAGCATCTTTTCATGTGTTTGTTAGCCATCTGTATGTCTTCTTTGGAGAAATGTCTGTTTAGTTCTTTGGCACATTTCTTGATTGGGTCATTTATTTTTCTGGAATTGAGCTACAAGAGTTGCTTGTATATTTTTGAGGTTAATTCTTTGTCAGTTGCTTCGTTTGCTATTATTTTCTCCCATTCTGAAGGCTGTCTTTTCACCTTGCTTATAGTTTCCTTTGTTGTGCAGAAGCTTTTAATTTTAATTAGATCCCATTTGTTTATTTTTGCTTTTATTTCACTGATAATGAGTGATGTTGAGCATCTTTTCATGTGTTTGTTAGCCATCTGTATGTCTTCTTTGGAGAAATGTCTGTTTAGTTCTTTGGCACATTTCTTGATTGGGTCATTTATTTTTCTGGAATTGAGCTACAAGAGTTGCTTGTATATTTTTGAGGTTAATTCTTTGTCAGTTGCTTCGTTTGCTATTATTTTCTCCCATTCTGAAGGCTGTCTTTTCACCTTGCTTATAGTTTCCTTCATTGTGCAAAAGCTTTTAAGTTTAATTAGGTCCCATTTGTTTATTTTTGCTTTTATTTCCGTTACTTTGGGAGGTGGGTCATAGAGGATCCTGCTGTGATTTATGTCAGAGAGTCTTTTGCCTATGTTGTCCTCTAGGAGTTTTATAGTTTCTGGTCTTACATTTAGATCTTTAATCCATTTTGAGTTTATTTTTGTGTGTGGTGTTAGAAAGTGTTCTGGTTTCATTCTTTTACAAGTGGTTGGCCAGTTCTCCCAGCACCACTTGGTAAAGAGATTGTCTTTTCTTCTTTGCATATTCCTGCCTCCTTTGTCAAAGATAAGGTGTCCATAGGTGCGTGGATTTGTCTCTGGGCTTTCCATCTTCATTAATTTGATTAATATGAATCTTGGGGTGTTTTGCCTTGGGTATATCCTGTTTGGGACTCTCTGGGTTTCTTGGACTTGGGTGGCTATTTCCTTCCACATTTTAGGGAAGTTTTCAACTATTATCTCCTCAATTATTTTCTCATGGCCTTTCTTTTGGGAGAGGGCAATCAAGCCAGTAATCACACTACTAAGTAAAAATGGGTACTGAAGATTGGATTCTTAAAGGTACAAAATTGATAACAAATATCAAAAAGCAAAAATTAAAAATCTAGAGTAGAGGTTAGACTCTCAAAAATACAATATTAAAAAAAAAACAAAATCACAAAGATTATAAAATATATATATGAAGTTTGCTTTAAAAATATGGTCTTTTTTTGCAAGGTAATAGGTTATAAAATGAAAATTAAAGGAGAAACAGAGGACTTGAAATTTTTTTTAAATAAAAAATAAAATAAATTTTAAAAAATGATAATAGTAAAAATATATCTAGGAATTCCTCTGGAGCTGTTGTGGGCAGTGTGGGGTCAGTTTAGTTTCAGATTGTTCCTTGTTCCAGCTTATACTTCTCAAGATCCATAGGCCTCTTCCAATGTAGTTGGTACTAACTACAGGGTTTTAATCTGTTGCACCTGTCACTTCCAAAGTGGTTCCCTCTGTTTATTTTGGCTTCTTCTGTTTGCAAGTCTCTTCAGTGTCTAATTTCTGCCCTGACACAAGGGGTCAAAGGTGGTCACTTATTCAGGCTCACTCGTTCAGTCATGCTGTGTGGAGGGAGGAACACTGCAAACAAATATCACTGGCGTGTGTGGGGAGTGCTCACAGTGTCTAGGCCACACTGGATTTGCCCCCGCTCACAGCGTGTGTGCTTTCCCAGTCTACACTTCTCAGGCTCCAGGTTGCTCTGCAGGTGGCCTGTCTAAAGCGGGCCCTGGGACGTGTGCACTTCCCAGGTCTAAGCTGCTCAGGTTTAGGTTCTTGGGTACTCCACAAAGGCGCAGACTCAGCTGGGCCTGCGTTGGTGCCCTTCCCAGGTCTAAGCTGCTCAGGTTTAGCTTCTTGGGTACTCCACAAAGGCGCAGACTCAGCTGGGCCTGCGTTGGTGCCCTTCCCAGGTCCGAGCAGCTCAGGTGACCAGCTGCTTGGCCCACACACTCTCCTTAGGCGCGGTGCGTCTTATCACCACCCCCCTTCCAGCCGCTCGGTTTCCGGGTGTGCCGTCTCAGAGATACTGTGTCTCTTCTGGGGAGCTGATCTCTGGCTGCAACCCTCCCAGCGGATGTCATCCGTCCAGGATCCCAGGAAGGCTTGGCTGGCAACTGGGAGCCTGCTCTGTTTGGTGGAGGATGCCACCTCTGGGGCTGAGTTTGCCCCTTTCTGGCTCTAGCTGCCGCCCTCCTGCCTCCCTGCCTCCTGGCAGGGGACAGGCTGGTCTGCTGCCGGCTAGCTCTCCTCTGCTATTCACTCAGTCCTTCGTTCTGTGAGTGGCCTGGCAGTGCCTTAGGTTAGGGCTTTTGGCAGGAAAGTTCTCTCTCTCTCTCTTTTTTTGTTTCTCTCTCTCTCTGGTTATCCCACAGTGTGGGTTGCTATCTCACGTTAGCTCCCTCAGATTGCCCTCAGGGAGTTCAGCCCCAGTCCTTACCCTAAGCAATGCGGCCAGTGCCTCCCTGTTCAGACCCCGCTTGCTGGTGGCAGATGCTACTTCTCCACTGGGAATTGCTGTTAGGCATGTAATCTGAGGGCTTTGTTTATTTATTTATTTATTTTTTCTCCCAGTTATATTGCCCTCTGAGATTCCAAAACTCCCCACAGGCCTGCCAGTGACAGGGTTTCCTGGTGTTTGGAAACTTCTCTTTTATGACTCCCTTCTCGGGACAGATCTCCATCCCTAATTCTTTTGTCTCTCTTTTTATCTTCTATATTTTGTCCTACCTCCTTTCAAAGACAATGGGCTGCCTTTCTGGATGCCTGGTGTCCTCTGCCAGTGTTCAGAAATTGTTTTGTGGAATTTGCTCAGCATTCAAATGTTCTTCGGAGAAGGCAATCGCACCCCACTCCAGTACTCTTTCCTGGAAAATCCCATGGATGAACAAGCCTGGTTGGCTGCAGTCCATGGGGTTGCTAAGAGTCGGACATGACTGAGCAACTTCACTTTCATGCATTGGAGAAGGAAATGGCAACCCACTCCAGTGTTCTTGTCTGGAGAATCCCAGGGACACGGGAGGCTGGTGGGCTGCCGTCTATGGGGTCACACAGAGTCAGACATGACTGAAGTGACTTAGCAGCAGCAGTCAAATGTTCCTTCAATGAATTTGTGGAGGAGAAAGTGGTCTCCCCGTCTTATTCCTCTGCTATCTTAGGACCACCTCCCCTCTTTCCTTATTTGTAATTCCCCTCTCCAACAGTGAGAAACCCAGCTCTCATTAAGGACAATATATTTACTAATATGCCCAATCTCAGAATACATATGTTAATTGCAGAATTGCTAATCCATACCACCGTGAAAATCAAACCTATCAACAAGAGTACAATATTTGTTTCCAACTCCATCTTTATTCTTAATTTATGTTATAGCAACCTAACATGTCATGGGGGAGCTCATATGTTTGGTTCAAATGTTGAAACTCATGATGATCATCTTTTTATATAAGAAAAACAAAACTGTATTATTCAAACAGGTGAGGAAATCTCAAGGCAAGGGGCAGGGAGAATGGCTCTCAGGGAGAAAGTCCAGAACTGAGAGAGACTGAATAGCAATGTGCAGGCATTTTATAAAGAGAAAAGTCCCACTGGCACAAGATTTAAAAGAGGTTCTTGTCCAGGGCAATTAAGAGGTAGCAAGAGGATCTTGTGAAATGGGAGGACAAGGGGTGATGGGGGCAAGCTTTACCAGAAGGCTGCAGGAGTTTACAGACAAAGGCCAGAAATAAAGTTCAGAGGTTACTGGCTCTAAGTCATACATCATTGGGAGTCCAAATTTCTTTCCTGGAGTTTTCATAAGGTATACAATCAAAATACTGTATTTTAGTTACTTATGTTAAGTCTTCATATCTCTCTCCACACATACTTTTGTTATTCACTATGTTATATTATTTGTTTGAAATAAAATTAATTTTCCATATCCTTTCCTTTCTACTTTGCTACCAACTATACTTGTAAGTAACCAATCTCATTAATATCCTAGCTTATTTTTTATATATCTTTTTTTACATATATACATGTATATCCATATATGTATAACGAGCACACACACACTGTATATATGTATATGTGTCCATATACATACACAGTTGTTATATATATATATATACTGATGATTTTGGTTTCAATACTGATCTAGACCACAAGCAAACAAAAACTATGGTGTCAGTCTAGGAGCTCAGCCAAAAAGCCTTTTACTCAAAATAAGTTTTATCTTCAAAACCACTTCCCCACAGAGGTAGGCACTCCAAAATGAAGTGAAATATCCAAACTTTTAACACTCATTTGTAATCAATTCCAGTGACATTACCATAGATCTAGGTATAAACAAGTTAGTTATGTAATCAGCATCATCCACAAAAACAAATTCATCAAAAATGAAGAAGGGTCATAGGACTCAAGATCCAAGTTTCTTAAGACTCCTGATTCATAGATAAAAATTCCTTGCAAAGGGATTAAGAGAATTTGGAGAATTAATATTTTCTGAGAGGGTGTGCAAAACATACAAAAATGGCATAAAAGTGAATTTAACAGTCAGTGCACATGCACACTTCATTCACATCTTCAAAAATAAAAGGTATTCTAACACTATAAAACTGAATAAGAATACTAGCTTCAACAGCAACTGTTAAGCACTAGAGTCACATAAGTTACACCAGAATGGGCAAACATTGCCCAAGTAAAATTCTATTGTTAAAGCTGAAACAGATTTAAGGTTATTCAAGTTCAAGCATGGGATACAAATCTTTTGGAGCCCAATCTATTTGGGTTTGAAATACATGACCTTTCTTCTAGCTTGTAGTCTTAAACTTCTGTTTTACAAAATTTAAAAGGAAAATACAGAGGAAACTAATACAATAGATGTTATTTTAAATAAGCTTAACATTCAAAGCTATAATTAGGGTGAATAAAAGAAAGCCACAGAAGAACGGTACAAAAAAGATCTTCACGACCCAGATAATCAACATGGTGTGACCACTCACTTAGAGCCAGACATCCTGGAATGTGAAGTCAAATGGGCCTTAGGAAGCATCACTATGAACAAAGCTAGTGGAGGTGATGGAATTCCAGTTGAGCTATTTTGAATCCTTAAAGATAATGCTATGAAAGTGCTGCACTCAATATGCCAGCAAATTTGGAAAACTCAGCAGTGGCCACAGGACTGGAAAAGGTCAGTTTTCATTCTGATCCCAAAGAAAAGCAATGCTAAAGAATGCTCAAATTACTGCACAATTTCACTCATCTCACACGCTAGTAAAGTAATGCTCAAAATTCTCCAAGCCAGGCTTCAACAATATGTGAACCGTGAAATTCCAGATGTTTAAGCTGGTTTTAGAAAAGGCAGAGGAACCAGAGATCAAATTGCCAACATCTTTGGATCATTGAAAAAGCAAGCGAGTTCCAGAAAAACATCTATTTCTGCTTTATTGACTATACCAAAGCCTTTGACTGTGTGGATCACAATAAACTGTGGAAAATTCTGAAAGAGATGGGAATACCAGACTACCTGACCTGCCTCTTGAGAAACCTGTATGCAGGTCAGGAAGCAACAGTTAGAATCGGACATGGAACAACAGACTGGTTCCAAACAGGAAAAGGAGTACATCAAGGCTGTATATTGTCACCCTGCTTATTTAACTTATATGCAGAGTACATCATGAGAAATGCTGGGCTGGAGGAAGCACAAGCTGGAATCAATACTGCTGGGAGAAATATCAATAACCCCAGCTATGCAGATGATACCACCCTTGTGGCAGAAAGAGAAGAACTAAAGAGCCTCTTGATGAAAGTGAAAGAGGAGAGTGAAAAAGTTGGCTTAAAGCTCAACATTCAGAAAACGAAGATCATGGGATCCAGTCCCATCACTTCATGGGAAATAGATGGGGAAACAGTGGAAACAGTGTCAGACTTTATTTTGGGGGGCTCCAAGATTGCTACAGATGGTAATTGCAGCCATGAAATTAAAAGATGCTTACTCCTTGGAAGGAAAGTTATGACCAGCCTAGATAGCATATTCAAAAGCAGAGACATTACTTTGCCAACAAAGTTCCATCTAGTCAAGGCTATGGTTTTTCCAGTGGTCATGTATGGATCTGAGAGTTGGACTATAAAGAAAGCTGAGTGCCAAAGAATTGATGCTTTTGAACTGTGGTGTTGGAGAAGACTCTTGAGAGTCTCTTGGACAGCAAGGAGATCCAACCAGTCCATTCTAAAGGAGATCAGCCCTGGGTGTTCATTGGAAGGACTGATGTTCAAGCTGAAACTCCAATACACTGGCCACCTCATGTGAAGAGCTGACTCATTTGAAAGACTCTGATGCTGGGAAAGATTGAGGGCAGGAGGAGAAGGAGACGACAGAGGATGAGATGGTTGGATGGCATCACCAACTCGATGGACATGGGTTTGGGTAGACTCTGGGAGTTGGTGATGGACAAGGAGGCCTGGTATGCTGCGGTTCATGGGGTCGCAAAGAGTCGGACATGACTGAGCGACTGAACTGAACTGAAAGAAAGCCAAACCATTAAAACTGTAAAACTTGCTTGTTGCTTGTTGGAACCAGCCCCACACCAGGAGTTGGGTAATGCATACAATTATTTTTAAGTAGATTACATTTCTCTAACATGTTCTTTTCATCAGTGCATTGTTAAACTTATCAGAAACTCTACACACATATTATATTATTCGCTTAAAAAGCAGCACGATTTACCCCTACCTGCAAAGCCATCACTCTCAAATGACTGAGTAAAAGGAAATAAAAAGCGGAGAAATAACATATTAAGGAGAAATAATGGAAATTAGAAGATTCATGCAGTTTAGCTCTTTTAAACAGCCAGCCAGCTTACTAGCAACAAGAGATGGTTTCCATTGAGGAAGGCCCTGTGGAACGGGAATGTGGTCACCAGTGACCTCTGTCTTACCAGAGGCTGCAGTAGGAAGTTGCTGTCCTTCATTTTTGCTTTAGCCATGTTGTAATTCCCAGAATAAAAATATTTTTGTCCTTTCCACAATTGTTTCCTTAAAAAAATTTGAACCTCCAGGCTTTTTCCTCAGATGAGGATACTTTGCTTTTAATTTTGCCTCTTCAGCTCTCTCTGGACTGGTCACTTTATCTTCCATTTCCTTGTGCTCCTCTGCAGAGGTTGCCTCAGGGCCTTCTGCAGACATACTGCTTGCTACCCCTTACCCCACTTCTCTGGCTTTGCGATGCCCTGAGATTCTAATATTTTTTACCTAAATAGCTTCCTTTGCTTGAACACATCATAAAATGATAGTCTTTTTAAAAAACTGAAGTATAGTTGATTTACAATGTTGTGTTAATTACTACTGTACAGCAAAGTGATTCAGTTATACATACATACATATATAATTCTTTTTAAAGAATATTTTAAAAAAAGAATGTATATGTCTTTTCAAGTTTCTTTACACAGGAAAGATAACATACTATTTTGCACACTTTTTTTTACTTAACTATATATCCTGGAAATCACTCCATGTCAGTTCATAGAGTTCTTCTTTGTTCTTTGTTTGCATCTGCCTAGTGTCCCCCTGTGTGATGTATCGTACTTTATTCAGGTAGTCTCCTGCATGAGCATTTAGTTTGTTTCCAGTATTTTGAAATTACACTGTAACAAATAACCTTTGCATATATATTTTTATATTATTGTAGGTCTATTTTCAGGGGTAAATTCCTAGGAATAGGATTACTTTGTTAGACAAATGCATATGTCTTAATTTTGTTAGATATGAATAGTTCCAAATCTCCATCCAAAAGGATTGTACTACTTTGCATCCCCACGAATACTATATGAGAGTCACTGTGTCCTTATATCCTTGCTAATAGAATGTATTGGTATACTTTTTATTTTTACTATCAGATGGAAATTTTAATCCATCTGTACTTTTGTTTTGTTTACAAGCTGCTAAGCCACTTCAGTCGTGTCCGACTCTGTGCAACCCCATAGACGGCAGCCCACCAGGCTCCACCATCCCTGGGACTCTCCTGGCAAGAATGCTGGAGTGGGTTGCCATTTCCTTCTCCAATGCGTGAAAGTGAAAAGTGAAAGTGAAGTTGCTCAGTCATGTCTGACTCTTCGTGACCCCATGGACTGCAGCCCACCAGGCTCCTCCATCCATGGGATTTTCCAGGCAAGAGTACTGGAGTGGGGTGCCATTGCCTTCTCCGTTGTTTACAAGAGCCCTGCCAAAATAAAAAAATAAGTAGAAGAAGATACTAGGAAAATGCTAAGAAAATAAAGCACATGTATCAATATTAACATTATATAAAATAGAATTTAAGGTGAATAATTGATGGGACAAAGAGAAACATTATGGTAGTTTTATCCCCAATAAGATGAAATAGTCATGAACCTTTAGGCATCTAACAAAAGAGCTTTGGAATATATAAGCAAAATGCAATAGAAATATAAGGAAAAAGTTAAAAAATCACCATCATGATAGAAGTCTTTAGCTTACTTCTCTTAACGGTCAAAAGATCAAGTAGACAAAAACAAGGAAGTATCTTAATTGGGGTTTACTGAGTGCTCGCTTCGGCAGCACGTATACTTAATTGGGGTTACCTAGAAGGTAGACTTTGAAAAAAGGATTGGGTCTGGGTAGCGTATCCGGGAAGTGATCTCAAGAATCACTTCCAAAGAAACAGAGTACAGCTGCTGTGGGCAACTGGAGTTCAATCCTTCTAGAAACTCTGAATAGCTGTACAGAACAGGCCTTGGAATTGTCCCATCACAGAACAGAGAAGATGGAGCATTTATTATTGACTTTTGTCCTCATTTGGTTGAGAGGTGTCCTTCATCCCTGGGACATTAATGCCCCATACTTTCAGTTTGCATCTGTAGAGTTTAGTAGCCTCCTATAGCCTCCAAGAAAGCCAGAGCAGAGAACTGCCGTGATTTGTTCTTGGTTCAGGATATTAGCAATGATACACTGAACTCTTACCATGCTGAACTGAAATCAGATAGATCCAGGGATCTGGCATGTTGCATCTTAAGCATTTGCTATGGTAGAATTACTGAAGATTTGAATGATATGAGTAATTTCCTATGGTGTGTTACGGGTTCACTGTTGGTAAGGTAGAATGAAGCTGTATCTGATGAACCTTGTATGTGTGCATGCTAAGTTACTTCAGTCATGTCCAGCTCTTTGTGACCTTATGGACTGTAGCCCTCCAGGATTCTCTGCCCATGGGATTCTCCAGGGAAGAATACTGGAGTGGGATGCTATACCCTCCTCCTGGGGATCTCCTGAACCCAAGGACTGAACTCGCATTTCTTGTGGCTACTACATTGCAAGCAGCTTCTTTATTTCTGAGCCATAAGGGAAGTCCGAACTTGTATATCAGACTTAAAAAGTAATCTTTATCACTTTATAATGGGAAGTCATTTCATGCTTTAAGCTGTGTTTTCTGTATATAAATCTTATAGAGGATTGTTTGCGGAAAAGCAAGGATGAAGACAGACTGACCAGTCTATTGCAATGTCCCAGAAGACTGAGATGAATAGGATTTGATCTAGGACAATGAGAATGGAATAAAGAAGAAAGATTTCTGAAACAATTTGGAGCTTAAAAAAGAAGAGTTGGGAAGAAGAGTTGGGAGAATAGGTGGTGAAGGTAATCAGTTAAACTTGGAAAATATTGAGTTTGTCTTTGCAGCATCTTAATGAGGTACATAGGTCATCTTATGCAAATTTTCCCTGAAATTTAAAAATAAATTACCACTTCATGAACACTTGCTTCTGGTATTTTGCTTGGCCTTATATACAGCATCTTGCTCTCCCATATAACTATGTGACAGATAAGAAAATTGGTCCCTGTGTGAAGTTGTGACATGCCCCAAATTACAGAGCTCTTTAGTTTCAGGCTGAGGACCAGAACCTGGGTTTCCTAACATATTTCTAGTCTTGTGTTCTCTTATTCTAGCAGTATACCAAAACAATTGACACAGGTTATGAATGGTACTAACTGCTCTTCCATCTACCTGTAAAGAATGTTTTACTCACTGCAACACATGACTGCATCATCAAAAACCATTTTTAAAAAAGCTGAATGTAAAAAAGCTTATATCTTACAGTCTGAAAATCAAAAAAGGTGCTGAAATTTCTCATACAGGAAGGAACGTCGCTCAGTCGTGTCCGACTCTTTGTGGTCCCATGGACTGTAGCCTACCAGGCTCCTCTGTCCATGGGATTTTCCAGGCAATAGTACTGGAGTGGATTGCTATTTCCTTCTCCAGCGGATCTTCCTGACCCAGGGATCGAATCCGGGTTTCCCGCATTGTAGACAGATGGTTTACCGTCTCAGCTGAATATTCTAAAGCAATGTTGAAATGTAGACTATTAATTGGGACTGTAATATAACAAAACCATTTTAACAAATCAGAATGTATATACATCTGAATAGCCTAAGAGAAAAATAACATTTATTCCATGGACACCACTAACCTTTTAGTCCTTTTCAAAATTGCTTCTAAGCCAGTTTATGAGTCATATAAGGAAAATTAAAAAGGAAATTTATAGTCATATCTCATATACAACTGATGGGAAATTTTTAATCAGTATGCAGCTAGTACTTGTGGTTATAAAAGCTACAGATATGGGAATCAATTCAATGAAAAGATTAAAGTGCACAATTAATTCTGAGTGAATTAGCAAATACCTAGTCTGGGTCAATGATAAATTGTGTTACAAGAAGTTGGCACAGAACCTAGCTGAGTAATGTGCTTAAATAAAGTTTCATGGTATGATGGCAGATGGAAAAGGCAACTGAGCCATACAAAACCCCTGCAGGCTGACCTTGTGAGATGAAAAATCCTGAAAGTAACCCTTAAAGCAAGTAGGCTGGGTGTGCTGAATTTTTACAGGTACCATCACACCAGAGATCAAAATGAATGGGGTGTTGTACTTAATCAGCATAGATTGTGATCTTACTGTCCTCACTGTGATGCCTTTTGCCTTACCAACAATAGTGGGCAAAACATTTTTTGAGATATAAAGGCGCTGCTACACTAGATCTCTCTTGGACACAATGAAAATGAGTTGGGATTAGATAGAGGTGATGGCTGCACAAGACTGTGAATGCACTAAATATTATTGAATTGTGCAGTTGATTGGTTTTAATCTTGGCTGTGCTGGGTCTTTGTCGATGCACAGGCTCTTCTCTAGTTTTGATGAGTGGGGGCTACGCTCTAGTTGTGGTGCATGGGCTTCTCATTGCGGTGGCTTCTCTTGTTGTGAAGCACGGGCTCTCGGGTGTGTGGGCTTCAGTGGTTATGGCACGTGGGCTCAGTAGTTGTGGCTCATGGACTCCAGAGCACAGGCTCAGTAGTTGTGGCACAGGCCTAGCTGCTCCGTGGCATGTGGGAGCTTCCGGGATCAGGAATTGAACTCATGTCTTCTGCTGAGCCAGCAAGGGAGCCTGAGTTGTTCACTTCAAAATAGGTCACCTTATGCAAATTTTCCCTGAAATTTAAAAATAAATTACCACTTCATGAACACTTGCTTCTGGTACTTTGCTTGGCCTTATATACAGCATCTTGCTCTCTCAACAACCTTTTGAGATAAACATTATTATCTCCAGTTTTGGGATGAGGATTCTGAGGTTCAGTGAGGTTAAGTGTTTTGGCTAAAGGAGTTTAATAGAAGAGTTGGGGTTCAAACTAAGCCTATCTGATTCTAAGATTTGAACTCTCAGGTTTGAATATTTAGAGAAGTCCATAAAGGCGGTGGTCAGTCATGTTATATGTAAATCTTGGAAGTAATTTAACTAAATATGAAAAGAGGAATATGCCTGTCAAAACTTCGTTCTTTCTTCACCTACAAAAGTAGTACAATCCTGTTGAAGGGAGATTTAGAAGTATCAAACAAAGTTAAGACATTTGCATTTGTCTTTTAACAAAGTAATCCTCTTGGCTGGCAAAGAAAATGTAGAGAATTATGTTTTTATTTGGTAGACTTACTGAGGACTTAAGCCTGGGATAAGCCTCTGAGAGACTGTTCCAAAGAAGTAAGAGAGGAGCCAGTATATATAGGAGTTTTTGCTGGGGAAAAACAAAAACAAACATACAACAAAAAATAACAGGTAGTTGAACATTAAAAGATTACTGTTAATCACAGAAACACATCTCAGTTAATGATTATAGTGCTTTTCTATATATCAGTTCAGTTCAGTCGTTCAGTTGTGTCTGACTCTTTGTGACCCAATGGACTGCAGCATACCAGGCTTCCCTGTCCATCACCAACGCCCAGAGCTTGCTCAAACTCATGTCCATCGAGTTGTGGATGCCATCAAACCATCTCATCCTCTGTTGTTCCCTTCTCCTCCTGCCTTCAATCTCTCCTAGCATCAGGGTCTTTTCAAATGAGTCAATTCTTCACATCAGGTGGCCAAAATATTGGAGCTTCAGCTTCAGCATCAATCCTTCCAATGAATATTCAGGACTGATTTCCTTTAGGATGGACGGCTTGATCTCCTTGCTGTCCAAGAGACTCTCAAGAATCTTCTCCAACACCACACTTCAAAAGCATCAATTCTTCAGCGCTCAGCTTTCTTTATAGTCCAACTCTCACATCCATACATGACTACTGGAAAAACCATAGCTTTGACTAGATGGACCTTTGTCAGTAAAGTAACGTCTCTGCTTTTTAATATGCTGTCTAGGTTGGTCATAGCTTTACTTCCAAGGAGCAAGAATCTTTTAATTTCATGGCTTCAGTCACCATCTGCAGTGATTTTGGAGCCCAGGAAAATAAAGTCTGTCACTGTTTCCATTGTTTCCCCATCTATTTGCCATGAAGGAATGGGACCAGATGCCATGACCTTAGCTTTTTGAATGTTGAGTTTTAAGCCAGTTTTTTCACTCTCCTCTTTCACCCCCATCAAGAGGCCCCTTAGTTCCTCTTTGCTTTCTGCCATAAGGGTGATGTCATCTGTATATCTGAAGTTATTGATATTTCTCCCTGCAATCTTGATTCCAGCTTGTGCTTCATCCAGCCTGGCATTTCACATGATGTACTCTGCATATAAGTTAAATAATCAGAGTGACAATATACAGCCTTGACAATATCCCTCCTCCAGGGGATCTTCCCAACACAGGGAAGATCTTCCCAGGGATCAAACCTGGGTCTCCTATTTTGCAGATGGATACTTTACCATCTGAGCTACCAGGAAAGCCCAGGACTACTGGAGTGGGTATTCTATCCCTTCTCCAGGGGATCTTCCTGACCCAGGAATTGAACCAGGGTCTCCTGCATTGCAAGCAGATTCTTTACCAGCTGGGCTACCAAGAAAGCCCTTTCTATGTATGTGAAGATGCAAGAGTCTTGGCTCACTGAAATTATTCCTTTGATATTCACCTTCACTATCTAGGGCCAGTATCCTGTCTTTCTTCTTCCTGAAATCCCCTCAGGGTGCACTGGTTGGGGACTCTAGTAGCTGATGGCTGTATAGCTGCAACATCCTTGGCTTACTGAAATGGCAGGAGACATTCTTTGTTCACAATCCAGTGTTGCAGAAAAGAGAACTAATGTGAGGACTTCTCATGAGGAGGATTTAGTTCCTGGAACTGGATTATAAAGCAGAAACGTATTCCTAAGAAACTAGGTAAGAGCTCATTTATTAGATCAGACTATTAGGTCAGAAAGGGGCTGGTAGGAAATCTGACTTGCTGAGGGACTGAGCTGTGAGTCCAGGTTTCTGAATGCTTCCCCCTGCCTGATAGTCAGGTGGCTCCTAGAGATGAGCAAGGCTGAGCCTGCATGTCTTCACCAAGTGGCAGAAGCTGCAGGAACTAAAATGGAACTGACCTTTATTCCTAGATGCTCACTTCAAGGAAATACTTTCTATAAATGGCCAGTTCCTAAATTTATCCTAGGGAAGAGAATCCATAAGATGGCCTCAAATACTTCAGCTTTTTTCCTGCTGTATTCCCTCTGGGTATTTGCAGTGACTGGTGGAACAGAACTATAATATCATGTGTTTCCTATATAGGTTCTGCCATCTGACATATATAATCTAACTTAAAAATAGTCAATAAAACTGTGAATTCAGGGAATTATTACTTCTCCAAGTTTCAATTCTGAATATAATATTTTCCTAAATAAATAGTACAGACATAAAGAATAGGCAGAAAGTACACAAGGTTTTGGAGACAGATTTGGATTCAAAAAATAATGTTAGAAGCTGTCTGATTGTAGTGCAAGATCTCAACAAGAAAACAGACAAAGTGGAGTGGGAGTAGATAAAATTTCTGAGGAAGAGAAAATCAGGCTCTGACATTCAGAAGCTGGTCTGACTTTCACAACTAGATCTTGCTTTCTCCTATTGAATGTAAACACTCTTACAGATCATGAACATCAAATAAGGCCATTCTGCAAATACAATGTATCAATATCAAAAAAGAAAAAGACCACTATGTAATCATGTTTGAATAAACACTAAATGTAAACTTGGTCTGAGCCACGAAAATATCTTTTTCCCACTTTGAGCTAATATTAGTGACTGCTGCTTCTCTACCATTTATAGCTTTGCCCTCAGGCTAGTCTTCCCTTCTTCTATGTAAGATTTATTGAGATATCCAATCATGAAATTACCTCTGCTTCCTGACAGCATCAATATGCAATGGAAGGACGTCTTCCTTGAATCCTTCCCCAAATCACCTAAAATGTTCTTTGAGACCCTATGGACTGTCAGGCTCCTCTGTTAATGGGATTCTCCAGACCAGGATACTGGAATGGGTTGACATTTCCTTCTCCAGGGGATCTTCCCAACCCAGGGATCGAACCCAGATCTCCTGCACTGCTGGCAGATTCTTTACTCTCTGAGCCACCAGGGAAACCCAAATTACCTAATATGAACCCATTGCGTATATGCTAAGTCCTTTCTAGACTCTTTTAATGACATGCCCCATGGGTCCCCCATGACATTCATTCTCTCTCCCTGCAAGAAGCAATAAAACCAATTTCAAGTATGTTCCCAGTGACCTTTGGGTGGAGGGCATTGTCAGAACTAACTCCAAGGTCTGAATGAACGAAAAAACACCTCCATTTTGGTCTTTCAATATAAGTTCCTTTCCCTTGTTCCCTCAGCCCACACTTTTAAAATTTATTTATTGCATTTAATCTAAATATTATTAAGCTATATCAGGCTATTTAATCTGTACAGAAGATATTCAAAAGCTTCCTTGAGCTTGGCTGTAGCTTCCTGATTCTTTGCTTATATAACAGATGGATGTCTGGGTTAGTGATTAAGAATGAGGGCACACCATGAGTAAGTAACACTGTATCTTAACAATTAAGTTTAAAGCCGTAACTATTGTTTTCACATTTTCAGCAGTAGCTTCTGATTAATAATCATAAAATCAAATCAGTATGTCACAATCAACATGTCTTTTATTGTGGTAAAAAATACACAACTTAGTTATAGCTATACCAGTCACCAGTTTCCATCCCCACCAACAGTGTATAAGGGTTCCTTTTTCTTGGCATTTGTTATTTATGTCTTTGATGATAGCCTTTCTGACAGGTGTGAGGAGCTAGCTCATTTTGGTTTTGATTTGCATTTCCCTGATGATTAGAGATGGTGAGCCTTTCCCAAGTCATCCCACCCTCATTTTCCCCTTGCTATCCATAAGTTTGTCTTCTACATCAGTGTCTCTATTTCTGCTTTGCAAATAAGCTCGTGTGTACCATTTTTCTAGAATCCACATACATGCGTTAATGAAGTGCCAATAAGTAAACTATAGCTGTAGAGCATTTAGACAGTTACAGATCAATAGAACAGA
Organism: Cephalophus harveyi; assembly: GCA_006410635.1. Lineage (NCBI taxonomy): Eukaryota > Metazoa > Chordata > Mammalia > Artiodactyla > Bovidae > Cephalophus > Cephalophus harveyi. The sequence continues at coordinate 97,359 of SJYT01014207.1, forward strand.
CCCAAAGTTCAGTGCTGTTCACTTTAAGGGGCAACGCGCACTGAGTTCCTCCAGTTAGTGCACTGATCCTGGTCTGCTCTTTGCCTAGGCTTTCTTTTTTTCCTCCAAAGAATCTGTAATCCTACTCTCCCTCTTTTGCTAAATTCCATCTGAACTCTATTTTAATGCAGTCTGAATCTATTTCAGACTTTAGACCATTATTTTATCACATTGTCGTTTTGCTTTTCTTCATCATGTATTTCTTTTGACTGAATTTCCTGTTAGAAGTGTGGTTAAGAGCATGTACATTGGAACCTATCTGTCTGCCTGAGTTCATGACCCCAGCTCTACCAGTTATTAGCCGTATGACTCTGGTTAAGAGTCCTAACCTGTCTGTCACTCAGTTTCTTCATATGTAAGATAGGGATATTAATAGTTTTGAGGATTAAGCGAAATGGTGTTTGCTGTGTATAAGTATTTGTTGCTATTATTTTTAGTATTATTATTAATATGAGCCAATTCTCTATTAAGAGAGAGACAAAGGTATTTAGGTAAAAAAAAAATGTATATTAGAGGTTGACAGGTTATAGCTTTAAGGGTATCCAGTAAGGCAGAAAATATGAGTCTTTTTCTAATTACATTTTGTTTCCCCTCTTGCTCCCAACTGCAGCTAGCCAAGTGGCATGTGACTGAAGTGCAAGTATTCACTACTAACTTCTTTGTAGCTACCTGAAACTGCAATTGAAATTACCTTATTCTTCATTTTGAAAGACTTTTCCTATAATGCACCTAAAATGGCATTGTCTATGGAATAGCCACCATTACTTGGTGTTGCAATAGCTATTTTAACATTTTTATATCTTGTGTGTTAGTCGCTCAGTTGTGTCCAACTCATTGCAACCCTATGGACTGTAGCCAGCCAGGCTCTTCTGTCCATGAGATTCTCCAGGCAAGACTACTCGAGTGGGTTGCCATTTCCTTCTCCAGGGGACCTTGCCAATCCAGGAATCAAACCCGGGTCTCCTGCATTGCAGGCAGATTCTTTACCGTCTGAGTCACCAGGGAAGAGAGAAGCTTACAAAACATAGAAATGAAGGCCACTTGAATTTTGCGAGGGGTAGTTCAAAGCTTCTTCAGAGCTTCCCAGAGCATCTTGCATCAGAACATGAACTGTGCAGAGAATTTCAAGTGCTGATCTACCATAACCTAACCCTAGCTCTAACTCTATAAGGTCATGGAGTTAAAGTATAGGCAATGCATTCTGCCATGATACTTGTTTTCAATAAAATACTACTGTATTTGGTTGTAGTCTGTTTCTTTAAGACTCACCCCTGTTGGCGGGAGAAGCAAAACATTCATAAAAGGGGCTTGAATCTACATTCCTATTTCTTCAAGTTGTATTCCTGAACTACCCTATCAACCACACACCGAACTCCACTCCAGCTAGTTGTGTTGTCTGATGCTCACCTTGATATTTGTAGCCTCTTACTAACTCTAGTTCCTTTAATTTCTTAGGTACCTTGGTGTTACTGTTCTTTCAGCAACTGCCCACTGTGTCTCCTGGATCCCTGCTTTCCTCCTCTCTCCTGTCTCACGTTGCTCAGAATAATTACCCAGGATCTAACCTTTTTGGCTAGACCTCAGAATACGTTCTCATTAACTGACTGCCACAGTCACTCCTGGTTAAGTACAGCCAAGCACTCTTGGGAACTGCCCTTTTGTATGGCTCTGGTCTCAGAGGAGTCAATACCAGATAATTATCATTTGGGGGGAGATATAATATCACCCAGCTTCCCAGGTGGCTCAGTGGTAAAGAATCCACCAATCAATGCAGGAGACACAGATTCATTCAATCCCTAGGTCAGGAAAATCCCCTGGAGAAGGAAATGGACCCACTCCAGTGTTCTTGCCTGGGTCATCCCATGAGGTCACAAAAAAGCTGGACAGGATTTAGTGACTAAACAACAACAAGAACCTTTTATTTGAATAAAGAGAGAAATCATTTCACAGACATTCACTCAAACACAATGGAAAACATAAAAGTGTATGCATATGTGGGAATTTGTGTATGTATGTTAGCTGCATGGAAGTGGGGCAGCAAAAATTACTCTCAATGAACATTAGCACCAAGCACACATTAGGCATTCAATGAAAATCTTATTGAATTGATGCAAACAATACAATTTTCAACACACAGACTTGGATTTCTATCTACTTCACTAAGTAATTAGTGAACACAGATCCTTCAGTTCAGTTCAGTGTGTCCAACTCTCTGCAACACCATGGACTGCAGCACACCAGGCCTCCCTGGCCATCACCAGCTCCCGGAGTTTACCCAAACTCATGTCCATTGAGTTGGTGATGCCATACAACCATCTCATCCTCTGTTGTCCCTTTCTCCCCTGCTTTCAATCTTTCCCAGCATCAGGATCTTTTCCAGTGAGTCAGTTCTTCACATCAGGTGGCCAAAGTATTGGAGTTTCAGCTTCAGTATCAGTCCTTCCAATGAATATTCAGGGCTGATTTCCTTTAGGATTGACTGGTTTGATCTCCTTGCTGTCCAGAGGACCCTCAAGAGTCTTCTCCAACACCATAGCCAAAAGCATCAATTCTTCAATGCTCAGCTTTCTTTATGGTCCAACTCTCACATCCATACATGACTACTGGAAAAACCATAGTTTTGACTATGGGCATTTGTCAGTAATGGCTCTGCTTTTTAATATGTTGTCTAGGTTTGTCATAGATTCTCTTCCAAGGAGCAAGCGTCTTTTAATTTCATGGCTGCACTCATCACCTGCAGTAATTTTGGAGCCCAAGAAAATATAGTCTGTTACTGTTTTCATTGTTTCCCTATCTATTTGCCATGAAGTGATGGGACTGGATGCCATGGTCTTAGTTTTTGAATGCTGAGTTTTAATCCAGCGTTTTCACTCTCCTCTTTCACTTTCATCAGGAGGCTATTTAGTTTTTCTTTGCTTTCTGCCAAAGGGTGGTGCCATCTGCATATCTGAGGTTATTGATATTTCTCCTGGCAACCTTGATTCCAGCTTGTGCTTCATGCAGCCTGGCGTTTCTCATGATGTACTCTGCATAGAAGTTAAATAAGCATGGTGACAATATACAGCCTTGACGTACTCCTTTCCCAATTTGTAACCAGTCCATTGCCCCATGTCTGTTTCTAACTGCTGCTTCTCGATCTGCATACAGATATCTCAGGAGGCAGGTAAGGTGGTCTGGTATTCCCATCTCTTTCAGAATTTTCCACAGCTTGTTGTGATCCACAGTCAAAGGTCTTAGCATAGTCAATGATGCAGAAGCAGATTTTTTTCTGGAATTCTCTTGCTTTTTCTATGATCCAATGGATGTTTAGCAATTTGATCTCTGGTTCCTCTGCTTTTTCTAAATCCAGCTTGAACATTTGGAAGTTCTTGGTTCACATACTGTTGGAGCCTTACTTGGAGAATTTTGAGTATTACTTTGCTAACATATGAGATGAGTACAACTGTGCAGTAATTTGAACATTCTATGGCATTGCCTTTTTTTGGAATTGAAATGAAAACTGACCTTTTCCAGTCTTGTGGTCACTGCTGAGTTTTTCAAATTTGCTGGCATATTGAGTGCAACACTTTCACAGCATCATCTTTTATGATTTGAAATAGCTCAGCTGGAATTCCATCACCTCCACTAGCTTTGTTCATAGTAATGCTTCTTAAGGCCCACTTGACTTCACACTTCAGGATATCTGGCTCTAGGTGAGTGATTACACCATCGTAGTTATCTGGGTCATGAAGATCTTTTTTATATAGTTCTGTGTATTCTTGCCACCTCTTCTTATTCCCTCTGCTTCTGTTAGGTCCATACCACTTCTGTCCTGTGTTGAGCCCATCTTTGCATGAAATATTCCCTTGGTATCTCTAACTTTCTTGAAGAGATATCTAGTCTTTCCCATTCTATTGTTTTCTTCTACAGAAAGTGGAAAATAGTGGCTCAAACAAATTGGAGGCTTATTTTTTTTCTCATGGAGAAGTCTAGAAGTGGGCAGTCCAGGACTGGTATGACTCACCACCATCCTTAGGGTATGGCTGTAATGTCAGCTCACCCACCACTTTAAGAAACATCCTCAGAAGTTGTAATGAACAGTTTTTCCTTATACCTTTGACTAAAAGTGTGAAATATAGTCATGCATATATGCCAGGGAGGTTGGGAAATACTGCTCAAAAGCTGGGGCTCTGCTAGTTTAAAAAAAAATGGATATTGGGTAAGGAATTTATATTTTGTTCTCTAGTTCACTCTAACTTCCAAACATCTGTGCACATCCTTCTTCCCATTATGCAGCATACTCATCTACCTCCCAAGAGAGGCAGTAATATCATCTAATTGGGTTATGTGAAGTCCTCTCCATCATGTTTGCATATGGCAGAGGATATCAAAGCAAAAATTCCAATCAGAAAAAGAAGTGCAAAACTCTAAATCCTAACAAATATTGTCATTTTGAACAGGAACAGAGAAGTAGAATAAATTCAGCAGTGGAATAAATTTTTTGGTTAGTTACCTGCCAGCCCTTGAAATCTTTGACATTGTCCTAGAGGAGTTCTCTTGTCCATTGCCCTCCATTTTCCTTGACCCTGCTTCTCATAGTTCTTCCTTGGCCATTATCCTTCTGGTTACATCTGAGCTGGGCTTTGTCAAGGATGTCCTTTCTGGAAGCCACATGGCTTTGGGCACCTTGTTTCTTATTGGTGCAGGTTCAAGACCCTGGGGATTGTTGTGGGGTTTAACAACCACAGACTATTCCAGTCAGGTTTGGGATTTTGGGGGGCAATAAATTCCTCAAAACTTAATAGATTTCTACCATATTTATTTCTAACCAATTTATATGTGAATCACCTCAGCCAAGGATCTTTCTTAGACTAGTTATACTCAATGTTCCCAGACTGTGACAAGGTAAGATATTTATACCAGAATGTAAATTAACACACTGCCCCATTTACTGAGGAAATCTTGTCATTAAAAAGTCAGCTGAGCCTATTAAACAGAGTGAAGTAAGTCAGAAAGAGAAAAACAAATACCATATATTAATGCATATATATAGAATCCATAAAGATGATACTGCTGCTGCTGCTGCTGCTGCTAAGTCACTTCAGTCGTGTCCGACTCTGTGCGACCCCATAGACAGCAGCCCACCAGGCTCCGCTGTCCCTGGGATTCTCCAGGCAAGAACACTGGAGTGGGTTGCCATTTCCTTCTCCAATGCATGGAAGTGAAAAGTAAAAGTGAAGTCACTGAGTCGTGACTCAGTTCAGCGACCCTATGGACCGCAGCCTACCAGGCTTCTCCGTCCATGGGATTTTCCAGGCAAGAGTACTGGAGTGGGGTGCCATTGCCTTCTCCGAAGATGATACTGATGAACCTATTTTCAGAGCAGCAATAGAGACACAGACATAGAGAACAAACTTGTGGACACAGCACGGGCAGGAGAGGGTGGGACGAATGGAGAGAGTAGCATTGAAACATATACATTACTCTACATAAAATGGGGCTTCCCTGGTGGCTCAGAGGTTAAAGCGTCTGCCTCTGATGCGGGAGACCCAGGTTCGATCCCTGGGTCGGGAAGATCCCCTGGAGAAGGAAATGGCAATCCACTCCAGTATTCTTGCCTGGAGAATCCCATGGGCGGAGAAGCCTAGTAGGTTACAGTCCACGGGGTCGCAAAGAGTCGGACACGACTGAGCGACTTCACCTCACCTCACATAAAATAGATAGCTGGTGGGAATTTGCTGCTTGACACAGAGAGCTCAAACCTGGTGCTCTGTGATAACCTAGAGGGGTGGAAGGTGGGAGGGAGGTTCAAGAGAGAGAGGATATATGTATACTTATAGCTGCTTCATGTTGATATATGACAGAAACCAACACAATATTGTATCCTCCAATTAAAAAATATTTTTTTTAAAGCCAGCTGATCTTGGTGTCAAAGCTGATTTACATTCTGTTCAAGGTTCTTATTTCCTCTCAGACCAGTGCCAAAAAATTCATTAACCGACAGCCAGTCAGTGGACAACACCTGGGAGGAGCACTGGTCTAGACAAACTTTTTAAACCTGAGAATTTGGGGCTTTTAGCTGCTTATCTTTGCACTCTATCCATTTTCCTCTTCTCCTTTAATTTAATGGTCTACCTGCAGGACATATGAAACAATAAGTTTTGTTGAGAATAAAAAACTATTAATTTGATCAGAGAATTTGTCCAGCAGAGCATCAACCTTATTCATCCCTAATGCTGCAGCTTTGTGCTCACCACTGTCGATGGCTTCCTTTGGCATACAGAAGCCTTCAGTTTTTTCAACCTTGCAGGGGTCCAAATTACAGGAAGCTCAGTAAACTTCAATTGCAGGCCAGAGACTAAAAGCACCTCTCTTAGTACATTTACTTTTCTTTCCATTTTTGAAGCTTGAATTCATCACTTTCTTATGGGAAAACCATAAGAAAGTAGTTTAAAACCACAAGAAGGAGCCAGTACATGGCAACTTCCAAGACTTCCTACCATTTTTCTTAATCCTAGAGCCTTGGTTGATATTTGGTTTATACTGAAAGGTAGAGCAGGCAAAAGCTTGACTACAGTCACAAGTCCATATTGAAATGAGTGCATTTATTTCCCCACTGACTCAGTTCAGCCAATAACACATTTTAGATACTGCAGCACCATTCTGATACCAATTACTGGATAGGTATGGATTCTTATAAATAGATAGATGATTTCACTCTAGCTAATTTAATAACTAAACTCAGCTGAGTTTATTAAGGGCTATTAGATGATCCTCAGAATCACTGTGAGACCTGAAGGAGCAAACTGTAGACTGGATTTCTAGAAACAACTCCCTACACCTAACTATTGTTGTTGCTGTTGAGTTGCTCAGTTGTGTCCAACTCTTGCAACCCCATAGACTGTAGCCCACCAGGCTCCTCTGTCCATGGGATTCTCCAGGCAAGAATACGGGAATGAGTTGCCATTTCCTTCTCCAGGGGATCTTCCCAAACCAGGGATCGAATCCATCTCTCCTACATAGGCAGGTGGCTCCTTTACCATTGAGCCACCAGGTAACTGGCTTAGTAAGGGAGCTGCTGTTAACCCAAGCCCCAGAACTATGCTGTTTTTTCCATAATTTCTAGACAGCTGCCTCCATGGCTAATCCCAGAAGACTGAAATGCCTTTGCCAGTGTATTTGCCTGAAATCCAATCTCCCTGCATGTGGCGATTGCCATGCATTGATCACTTCCTTCTTCCAGGTCTTATTACACGCAGAATCCTAGCTCCAAGGATGAGAAACAAAGGTTTTAGTTGGGAGGGTGTTGAATGAGTCAATCTACAGTATCTGTCAGAGCTGATCTTTCCCTCCTGCTTCAGAGAAAGGGATGCTTCTTCTTCTTTTCAAAGTTAGTATCTTCTTGAATTTTTCAGGACCTAACTTCATCAGCTGTTGCTCAATAAATGTTCAATCTCCTCTCCACTGTCTGCTTTCTTTCTATCTCAAATTTCTCCTCACCTACACTTTCCTATCAAGGTTCTTGTTTTCTTTCTCCTTAACTGCAACAACATCAAATTTATAAAAAAGACATATAACCCCTTCAGTCCACAACAATCTGAACAGCTCTGCACAGCCAAATACTTCTTAAAATTATGAAGGAAGACAAAGGTTTGATCTTGCCTGAGTTAGCCAGAATGCAGATAAAAATATGAGTTTGCTTGATTTATTAGCACATTAACTTATTTATGTTTAATAACACAGTAAGATTCCCCCACAAATTTTAAGCTTAAAGCATATGAAGTGTCACTGGGGAAATATGCAAGGAATCCTTTCCTTATGTCTTGGCCCAAGTTTTCTGGTCTTTAAGAACAAACATTTCAGTGAATATATTTGGATACAAAAAGTACATCATAATGGTAACGAGACTTACTGTGGTGATCATTTTGAAATGTATAGAAATACTGACTCACTATATTGTATGACAGGAACTAATTTGTTGTAGGTCAATTACACTTCAAAATCAGACAAAAAAACTCACAGAAAAATAGATGAGATTTGTAGTTACTAGAAGCAGGCGGGTGAAGGTAGGGGGAATTGGATCTTCATCCCAAAGGTCAAAAAATACAACCTTTCAGATAAAAGATAAAGAAGTACTAGGGATGTAATGTACACCATGATAAAATATAATTGTTAATAATACTGTTGTATGTTATGCATGCATCCTAAGTCGCTTCAGTCCTGTCAGACCTGTGTGAGCCTATGGGCTATAGCCTGCCAGGCTGCTCTGTTTATGGGATTCTCCAGGCAAGAATACTGGAGTGGGTTGCCACGTCCTCCTCCAGGGAATCTTCTCAACCCAGGGATTAAACCAGTGTCTTTTACGTCTCCTGCACTGGCAGGTGGGTTCTTTACCACTAGTGCCACCTGTAAAGCCCATTATATGTTATATATGAAATTTATTAAGAGAGTAAATTCTAGGAGTTCTCATTACAAGGAATTTTTATTTCTTCCTTTAATTTTATATCTATATGAGATGATGAATGTTCACTAAAATTATTGTGGCAATCATTTCATGATGTATGTAAGTCAAATCATTATGCTGTATACCTTAAACTTCTACAGTGCTCTATGGCAATAACACTGAAAGGAAAAATAAGAATCAAAAGATGAAAAATATTGATAAATTCCAAAATATGTATTCACATCAACCATCTCCCAACCTCATATTTTCTGGCTATTAAACATTGTGTAATTCATTCAGATAACTTTTAAATATATGGGAAAACACAAATCTAAATGTGAGACAACTTATCCCCACCTTTCCAAAGTACCATATTTCAGGGCTCCCAGAGACAAACTGCTCATAAATATTCCCTGCCTAATAAATTAGGAAGCCCTCCATTTGTAAGCTATTGAAGACAAGGGCTATGTGATTGGTTGCTTCTACAATATAACCACTACTAGCATAATACAATAATTGAATAGGATGATCAGTCATGAACTCTGTAGCCTAAATAATTAGACAGAAATAGAACCATGACTAAAATGCTAAATTTTATATTCAGTTCAGTTCAGTTCAGTCACTCAGTCGTGTCTGACTCTTTGTGACCCCATGAATCGCAGCACACCAGGCCTCCCTGTCCATCACCATCTCCTGGAGTTCACTCAAACTCACGTCCATCGAGGCGGTGATGCCATCCAGCCATCTCATCCTCTGTTGTCCCCTTTTCTTCCTTCCCCCAATCCCTCCCAGCATCAGAGTCTTTTCCAATGAGTCAACTCTTCGCATGCGGTGGCCAAAGTACTGGAGTTTCAGCCTCAGCATCAGTCCTTCCAAAGAACACCCAGGGCTGATCTCCTTTAGAATTGACTGGTTGGATCTCCTTGCAGTCCAAGGGACTCTCAAGAGTCTTCTCCAACACCACAGTTCAAAAGCATCAGTTCTTCAGCGCTCAGCTTTCTTCACAGTCCAACTCTCACATCCATACTTGACCACAGGAAAAACCATAGCCTTGACTAGACGGACCTTTGTTGGCAAAGTAATGTCTCTGCTTTTGAATATGCTATCTCAGTTGGTCATAACTTTCCTTCCAAGGAGTAAGCGTCTTTTAATTTCATAAGGGTGGTGTCATCTGCATATCTGAGGTTATTGATATTTCTCCCGGCAATCTTGATTCCAGCTTGTGCTTCTTCCAGTCCAGCGTTTCTCATGATGTACTCTGCATATAAGTTAAATAAGCAGGGTGACAGTATACAGCCTTGATGCACTCCTTTTCCTATTTGGAACCAGTCTGTTGTTCCATGTCCAGTTCTAACTGTTGCTTCCTGACTGGCATATAGGTTTCTCAAGAGGCAGGTTAAGAATATTAGAATCAAAAAGTAGAAAGATAAAAGATAAAATGCATGTTAAGTTCTACAAATCTGCTATTCATTTACTGAATACAGCATATTTTCTTGAATTATGCATTTGCTATCACAACTCATTTCTTTGCTAGTAGGAAACCTTGTCATGGAATAGCTTCCCTTGACCTCTGAGAAAAAGCTATAACCCTCCCACACCATGAGGACCTTCTTAAAATGACTGAATGGAAAAAGAGATTGGCATATGTCAAAATAACTTCATAAATGAGTGAGGGATTTGCATTGACATCATGTATGTGTATTCTGATAAGAATTCTAATTTTAAGCTTTCAGGATTAGGAATGTTTTGCTTGATCTAACTGCATTGACTCATCAGCAGCACATGGAATATTCCAGCTTAAAATTCTTTAAGGCCTGTGGTTCTCTATTTTTGTTGTTGTTCAGTCGCTCAGTCATGTTCGACTCTTTGTGACCCCATGGACTGCAGCACGCCAGGCTTCCCTGTCCTTCACCATCTCCTGGAGTTTGCTCAAACTCATGTCCATCAAGTTGGTGATGCCATCCAACCATCTCATCCTTTGTCGTCCCCTTCTCTTGCCTTCAATCTTTCCCAGCATCAAGGTCTTTTTTAGTGAGGCAGCTCTTCACATCAGGTGGCCAAAGTATTGGAGCTTCAGCTTCAGCATCAGTCCTTCTAAGGAATATTCAGGATTGATTTCTTTTAGGATTGACTGGTTTGATGTCCTTGCAGTTCAAGGGACTCTCAAGGTTCTTTGTTTAAAGTTTCCTAATTTACTGATTCTTCTGTATGTTCAACTACTCCAAGGAAGAAGAAAAATATTAGTTTATCTTGTGATCAACAGATGATTTTAAAATAAGATTTTTATTACTGAAGATGCCAATAAGAATGGTGAAGGTAATGAAACATTTTTTTTTTCAATGAGATTTTGGAAACAGCTTTATTGAAGAAAAATGACATAAAACAAACTGCACATCTTTAAAGCATACAATGTGTTAAATGTTGACATATGTATTATTTATGGTCTGACTAATGAGTTCAATCTGGAGGAGGAAATGGCAACCCATGCCATTATTCTTGCCTGGAAATTTACATTGACAGAGGAGCTGGGAGGACTACAGTCCCTGGGGTCACAAAGAGTTGGACATGACTAAACTATTGAACACATATGCACAGGCACTCACACATGTATACACATGTGAAACCATCCCCTCAATCAGGATGGTGAACATATCCATCACACCCCCAAATTTTCTCCTGCCCCATAGTAATCCCTCTCTCATTCCCCTCTCTACTCTCCCCTTCCTTAAGCAGCTACTGATCTGCTTTCTGTCAATATAGATTAGTTTGCATTTTATTAAAATTTATATAAATGGAATCATAAATATGTGCTCTTTTTGGTGCTGCCTTTTTTTACTCAGCAAAATTATTTTGAGATTCATCTATGTTGTTGTATCAATAATTCATTTCTTTTTATTAATGAGTCGTATTCCATGGTATGGACATATACCACTTTGTTCATCCATTCACCTGTTGATGAATATCTGGGTTGTTTCTACTTTGGCTACTACATGTAAAGTTGCTATAAATATTCATATACAAATCTTTGTATGGACACAGGATTTTTTTCTTGGGCATATACCTAGACATAGGAGAGCTGGATCATATGACACCTGTGAATTTGACTTTTTAGACATGGCCAAACTCATTCCAAAGTGGCTAGTGACATTTTACATTTCTACTCTCAGGGTTATGAGAATTCCAGTTCCTGCACATCCTTGCCAGTGCTGTGCTCAGTCCCTCAGTTGTGTCCACTCTTTTGCGACTCTTTGGACCATAGCCCAACAGGCTCCTTTATCCATGGGATTTTTCAGGCAAGAATACTGGAGTGGGTTGCCATATCCTCCTTCAGGGATTGTCCCAACCAAGGGATCAAACATGCATCTCCTGCGTTGGCAGGCAGATCTTTATCACTGAGCCACCAGACAGACCTCTTTTACTTAGCATGCTGTTTTCAACATTCATCCATGTTGTAACATGCATCAATACATTCTTTTTGATTGCCTGATAATGTTCTACTGAAAGGACCATATACATTTTAAGGAAAACACTTTCAACTTATACTAGATATACCAATGCTATAAAAAGAGCTAATTTTTTCAGTGAAAGAAATCATCAGCTTACAATAAAGACAGTGTCCATAAATATACCAGGAGACTAATCAATTAACAGTGGTGAATAAAACCTGTTTTGATGAAAAATAGAGCAGAAATTATAGTAATGGTTGTGTATCTCTGTGAATATAACAAACACCACTGAATTGCAAATTTACAATGGAGAATTGTATGATATATGGATTCAGTTCAGTTCGGTCACTCAGTTGTGTCCGACTCTGCAACCCCATGAACCGCAGCACACCAGCCCTCCCTGTCCATCTCCAACTCCTGGAGTTTACTCAAACTCATGTCCATTGAGTCGGTGATGCCATCCAACCATCTCATGCTCTGTTGTCCCTTTCTCCTCCTGCCCTCAATCTTTCCCAGCATCAGGGTCTTTTCAAAAGAGCCAGCTCTTTGCATCTGGTGGCCAAAGTATTGGAGTTTCAGCTTCAATAACAGTCTTTCCAATGAAAATTCAGGACTGATTTTCTTTAGGATGGACTGGTAGGATTTACCTGCAGTCCAAGGGACTCTCAAGAGTCTTCTCCAACACCACAGTTCAAAAGCATTAATTCTTCAGTGCTCAGCTTTATAGTCGAACTCTCACAGCCACACATGACTACTGGAAAAACCGTAGCCTTGGCTAGATGGACCTTTGTTGGCAAAGTAATGTCTGCCTTTCAATATGCTGTCTAGGTTGGTCATAACATTTCTTCCAAGGAGCAAGCATCTTTTAATTTCATGGCTGCAGTCACCATCTGCAGTGATTTTGGAGCCCCCCAAAATAAAGTCTTTTACTGTTTCCACTATTTCCCCATCTACTTGCTATGAAGTGATGGGATCGGATGCTATTATCTTAGTTTTCTGAGTGTTGAACTTTAAGCCAACTTTTTCACTCTCCTCTTTCACTTTCATCAAGAGGCTCTTTAGTTCTTCTTCTCTTTCTGCCATAAGGGTGGTGTCATCTGCATAGCTGGGGTTATTGATATTTCTTCCAGCAATCTTGATTCCAGCTTGTGCTTCATCTAGCCCAGCATTTCTCATGATGTACTCTGCATATAAGTTAAATAAGCAGAGTGACAATATACAGCCTTGACGTACTCCTTTTCCTATTTGGAACCAGTCTGCTATTCCATGTCCAGTTCTAACTGTTCCTTCCTGACCTGCAAACAGATTTCTCAAGAGGCAGGTCAGGTGGTCTGGTATTCCCATCTCTTTCAGAATTTTCCACAGTTTATTGTGATCCACACAGTCAAAGGCTTTGGCATAGTCAATAAAGCAGAAATAGATGTTTTTTTGGAACTCTCTTGCTAATGATCCAATGGATGTTGGCAATTTGATCTCTGGTTCCTCTGCCTTTTCTAAACCCAACTTGAACATCTGGAAGTTCTCAGTTCACATATTGTTGAAGCCTGGCTTGGAGAATTTTGAGCATTACTTTGCTAGCCTGTGAGATGAGTGCAATTGTGTGGTAGCTTGAGCATTCTTTGGCATTTCCTTTCTTTGGGATTGGAATGAAAACTGACCTTTTCCAGTCCTGCGGCCATTGCTGTGTTTTCCACATTTGCTGGCATATTGAGTGCAGCACTTTCACAGTGTCATCTTTTAGGGTTTGAAATAGCTCAATTGGAATTCCATCATCTCCACTAGCTTTGTTCATAGTGATGCTTCCTAAGGCCCACTTGACTTCACATTCCAGGATGTCTGGCTCTAGGTGAGTGATCACATCATTGTGATTATCTGGGTTGTGAAGATCTTTTTTGTATAGTTCTTCTGTGTATTCTTGCCACCTCTTCTTAATATATTCTTCTTCTGTTAGGTCCATACCATTTATGTCTTTTATTGAACCCATCTTTGCATAAAATTTTCCCTTGGTATCTCTAATTTTCTTGAAGAAATCTCTAGTCTTTCCCATTCTATTGTTTTCCTCTATTTCTTTGCATTGAGGAAGAAATCATTGAGGAAGTCTTTCTTTATCTCTCCTTGCTATTCTTTGGAACTTTGCATTCAAGTGGGTATATCTTTCCTTTCCTCCTATGCCTTTCACTTCCCTTCTTTTCACAGCTATTTGTAAGGGCTCCTCAGACAGCCATTTTGCTGTTTTGAACTTCTTTTTCTTGGGGATGTTTTTGATCCCTGTCTCCTGTACAATGCCGCACATCTCCATCCATAATTCATCAGGCACTCTATCTATCAGATCTAGGCCCTTAAATCTATTTCTCACTTCCACTGTATAATCGTAAGGGATTTGATTTAGGTCATACCTGAATGGTCTAGTGGTTTTCCTTACTTTCTTAAATATAAGTCTGATTTTGGCAATAAGGAGTTCATGATCTGAACCACAGTCAGCTCCTGGTCTTGTTTTTGGTGTCTGTATAGAGCTTCTCCATCTTTACCTGCAAGGAATATAATCAATCTAATTTCGGTATTGACAATCTGGTGATGTCCATGTGTAGAGTCTTCTCTTGTGTTGTTGGAAGAGGGTGTTTGCTATGACCAGTGTGTTCTCTTGGCAAAACTCTATTAGCCTTTGCCCTGCTTCATTCTGTACTCCAAGGCCAAATTTGCCTGTTACTCCAGGTGTTTCTTGACTTCCTACTTTTGCATTCCAGTCCCCTGTAATGAAAAGGACATCTTTTTTGGGTGTTAGTTCTAGAAGGTCTTGTAGGTCTTCATGGAACTATTCAACTTCAGCTTCTTCAGCATTGCCGTTTGGGACATAGACTTGGATTACCATGATATTGAATGGTTTGCCTTGGACGTGAACAGAGATCATTTTGTCATCTTTGAGATTGCATCCAAGTACTGCATTTCAGACTCTTCTGTTGACTATGATGGCTACTCCATTTATTCTAATGGATTCTTGCCCACAGATTATATCTCAATAAAGCTGTTTTTGGTAAGATATAACGGATGAAAGTCTATTCATCAGAAAGGGAAAGGAAAGAAATAGCAATGAGCTGGAAGCCAAAGCCATAAGCTTCTGTGAATTGCTCTTTGGTAAATATATTCTTTAGGAATTATATTAACCATATTCGATGTAGAGAGAGTCACAGGAATTAAGACTATATAATATCCTTAGGGACTTCCCTGGTGGTCCAGTGGTTAAGAATCTGCCTTGCAATGCGGAAGCCATGGGTTTGATCCCTGGTCAGGGAACTAAGATCCCCACATACTTTGCAGCAGCTAAGCCTGCATGGCACAACTAGAGATCTCCCATGCTGCAACTACTTAAGGCTCTGTACTCTGGCAGCCCACTTGCTGCCAACTCTCTCTCTATATATATATATATAGAGAGAGAGAAGCTTCTCTGGTGGCTCAGACAGTAAAGAATCTGCCTGTAATGAGGGAGACCTGAATTTGATCCCTGGGTTGGGAAGCTCCCCTGGAGAAGGGAATGGCTACCCACTGCAGTATTCTTGCCTGGAGAATTCCATGGACAGAGGAGTCTGGCAGGCTACAACCCATGGGGTCACAGAGTCAGACACAGATTCAGTCAAACTGAATCACTTTGCTATATAGCAGAAAATTAACACAGCATTGCAAATCAACTATACTTCAATATAATAAATGTTTTAAAAATAAAAGACTATGTTTGAAGACAGGATATCTTAAATCAACTTAATGAAGTTAACCAT
Organism: Cephalophus harveyi; assembly: GCA_006410635.1. NCBI lineage: Eukaryota > Metazoa > Chordata > Mammalia > Artiodactyla > Bovidae > Cephalophus > Cephalophus harveyi. The sequence goes on from SJYT01014207.1 coordinate 113,036, forward strand.
TTCTTACATATACAGATTGTATTATCAGGAAAAATTATGAAAGATTAAAATTGACAAAAACATATTAGTGGCTCACCTGTTGATTTTACCCATCCATCAAGGTTATCTCCACTTTTCACTGTCTTCAAATTATCTTATAATTTAAGTTATAGAAAACTGACATCACTGCAAATGATGTTTCTATATGCAAATGAATTCTGTCCAGAGGACAGACAGTTGATTTCCCTTTCCCTGTGGAAAAAGTCAGCTTTGAATCTATTCATAAATTCAGTTTATAAGCTATTTCTGTCCTTGAATTTGCCTTGAACCAATAACATCTTTCTGGCTCTTTCATTAGTTAGTAAAATCTTTGACATATATTCATTTTATATTTAAATGACAGTCATGATTTTTACCTTTTAAAAAATATCCTTTAACACTATCTTTTAAATTCCAAAGAATTTCTTAAAATGCTAGTTTGTGTAATGCTATTATTTAACCATAGCATAGGATTTTGGGGCATGTCATCACCCAAATTTTGCAATGCTGATTATTTGTTTAGCGACAAGTATTTTGTTACCTCCTTGCCTGATACATTTTAAAACTGCCTACTCCTTTTTAAAATTTTTGAATCATGGCATATATGCTTGAAGTGAAGTCACGTTTGTGCAGTAATGACAGCATTAAAACCTCTACAGCAGGCTTTCAAGAAATCAGCGTTATTTGGACCCCTAACTAAGATTTTGTACCCTTACATTTAACATCAGGATAATGGCAAGAAATGTTAATTCTCCCTCACAGTTCATTATTTCAAATGTGCTTCAGTAATCAGTCTCTAAGAGAAATGTGGGGAATCTGGGTATTTAAATACAGGCATGTTATTTTTTTTTTTTTTTAAGGCTGAAAGCTGAATTTCCTAAAGAAATAAATCAAATGCAGCTTTTTTGAAAATCGGACCTATTATGCTAAGTTGATATATCCTCACAGAGGAAGAGAACAAAGCACTTGGAACTAATAGAATTGGCTGAACATTGGATTTTTTAAAAGCCTTAGCCCATTTCCTGGCTGACCTCTCCCATTGTATAAGGTAGCAGTAAATCGGAGTGGCATCTGAGTAATACAGACTCACATATCCTGACATATACTAGTCACAATCATAATGTTTCACATAGTGTCTATTACAGTTCTATTCAACTTGAAATGTGTAGAACATGCACTCACAAATAAAATTTAATGTTGGATTATTTTTTGAAAATTGATTGGAGTAATAGAAGGTAACTGTTCCCTAGAAACAATATCATTGCTTAATTTATGAACACTAACATTAGCCAGCAGAATCAGACAAAGCAGCCGTGAGAAAATTTAAGCTGACAGAAACATCGTATTGTTGAACACCATGTTATTATAACTAAGAAAACAAAACAAAAAAAAATCACTCAATAATTCCTTTATCCTAGGTAGTTGTTATATGGGGCTTTTGGTTTTGTTTTCTTTCTTCATTAGTACCTTACAATCTGAAAACAGGAACATAATTATCTCTTGAAGGTGAAGGTGAAGGTGAAGTCGCTCAGTCGTGTCCGACTTTTTGCGACCCCGTGGACTGTAGCCTACCAGGCTTCTCCGTCCATGGGATTCTCCAGGCAAGAATACTGGAGTGGGTTGCCATTTCCTTCTCCAGGGGATCTTCCCGACCCAGGGATCTAACCCAGGTCTCCTGCATTGGAGGCAGCCACTTTAACCTCTGAGCCAATTATCTCTTAGATCTCATCAATTTTAAAAGAATTCTAGCAATGCTTTGAAAACATTCACTTATCCAGTCACCAACAGAAATTACTAGGATGCATATATCTTCATCATTGTTAAGGAAAGGTGCCTGATAAAGTCATGGATTATATTCACAAAGCTCTTTGGTGTCCTTTAGATAGAGATGCTTATGTATATAGATATTAAATCATGGCCATGTCTCCTGAAGGAGTAAGAAGTTAGGGACTGAGGTCACAAAAATAATTACACCATGATTTCTGCCCTGGAGAAGTTTATAGCCTAGCAAGCAAGATAGAATATAATGAATTAATTACAATATAAAATATACAATGCAGATAAATATAGAGTGCTATGGAAAAGTGCAAAGAAAGAATTGATTATGATGAAACGAAGAAAGGGATAATCAAAGTGGCAGTAGAGGGAAACAGGAGGTGACTTTTGGAGAGTATCAAAGAATTACCAAGCAGAGAAGATAGAAAGGGAATTATCATCAGAAAGAACAAATTTAGTAAAATGTACACCAACTTTTACATTACAAGACATGTACATTTTCTTTTACTGGCATTACATAAAGTATACATTTTATTTGGCACCTTGATATAAAATGATGAATTTGGTTTCCCACTTTGGCACGTATATAAGCAAGGTGTTTTTATGTATTGAATATAAGATTAAATAGGTATATATTCTAAACCAGAACTAGTCATAGTCACAGTCACTTTAGTATTTTAAAATGATGTTAATATAGTAAGCATTGGGTTTTTAAAAAATTATTCCCAAGATAACAACTATGTTACAAATTTTCCCAGTATTTCAAAAGGTCATCAAGTGAGATTTAAAAAAGATGACTTTACTTTCCAAATGTCTCATCTAGATAGATGCGGTCTAGTTAGTTTTGGTTTTAGGGCAGCGCTTCTAAAGTGGATCGTGCTTAAATTTCATACCTGGGGTGCTTATTATACACCCTTGGATTCCTGCTTAATGAAATCAGAGTACATTGAGATGGGAAGTAAGAAACAGGAATTTGTACTTCATGAAAATTCCTCATGTAATGTTTAGATATTACTGCTTTTAGAGAATTCAACCTAAAAGTGAAGCTTAGATAGATTTGTTTCCTAGAGCACCACAGAACTGAGAAGCAATTGCAAATTTAATTGTCTAAGAAAATTTGTAGACAGGTTTACCTATAGATAAAACTACAGGTACGAGAGAGGATAAACAAAAAAGCTCAAACTTGTTTAATTTTAATTTCTTTCTTAGTAAGAATAAGAATTCACAAAACACATATTTACTCAAAAATGTTTCCTAGAATTTTAAGAGATAGGTGGATTCCTATAACTATATAACACCATGTTGCAGTTTGCAGGTGTGGGTAAGGAAAAACTTTTCTCTAACTTCTTGGGCTCAGTATCTGCGGACATGTGAATTAAACTGATAAATGACAGATTAGCAAGGGGAAAAAAGCAGAGTTTATTTACATGTGAAATGTGCATATGAAAGGGAGTGCTTAGTGATGTAATCAAAGGCATACTTAGAATCTAGGGCTTATATAACTAACATGCTGCTGCTCCTGCTAAGTTGCTTCAGTCGTGTCCTACTCTGTGCAGCCCCATAGACGGCAGCCCACCAGGCTCCACCGTCCCTGGGATTCTCCAGGCAAGAGTACTGGAGTGGGTTGCCATTGCCTTCTCCATATACCTAACTTAGTAGAGGGGAAAAAGGGGGGGATGAAGGGCTTCCACAGGAAGAGCAAATAGGTTCTTTTAGAAAAGACAAATGAATTTCTAGACAAAAGTACAAGAAAGTTTGTGATAATCTTGCTTATCCAGCTGATCTGTGAGTGGTCTTTCTGTGTTCTTCATTGCCATGAAACTCCCCCAGAGAGATTTATGGTAGGTTTACTCCTAGTCTCTCTCCTGGGAGCCAAAGCCTCCCCTAAGTGGAAATTTATGGCAATCTTCATTTCTCAGGAGTTTCTGCCTCTAGTCAGATATGGGAAATTCTGAGATGGCTTCTTTCTGCATCTGGTGAATCTTTAAGTTTAAAATAATCTTTATGACAACTAGTGGTAGAATTCTTGCCTGCCACACGGGAGGCCTGGGTCCAGGTCCAGGCCCCTGCAGCCACAGCATCCCCTTTGGGCTTCCCTCCTAGCTCACTCGGTAGAGTCTGCTGGCAGTGCAGGAGACCAGCATTCAATCCCTGGGTCGGGAAGAGCCCCTGGAGAAGGAAATGGCAACCTACTCCAGTATTCTTGCCTGGGGAATCCCATGGACAGAAAAGCCTGGCGGGCTACATTCTATGGGGTCACAAGAATCGGACACCACTGAGCAACTAAGCACACACACGGGGTTCTGAGTGTGTCCATACTCAGAACAAGAAGCCCATTCAGAACAGAATGTGCTCAAGTACTAAAAGCTAGAGCAGGTATTTTTGCTCTAAAATAGGCAAATAGAGCAAGGGTATATACAAATAATTGGGCAAAGCACATTGTGGTATCAGATACTAGTAAAAATTTCTTAAGTCTGAGTGCAGACCTATTTTCCTGTCCCTCTGTTAAATAATACTGACACCAGGAATGCTTTCTTGTCCTTAAACTGGGACTAGACATAAAAATTTAGCTCCTCACTACAGGAAATACTTGTTCTTAGAAGGCATTGTGCATTAGTCACTCAATTGTGTCCAACTCTGTGACCCCATGGACTGTAGCCCTCCAGATTCATCTATCTATGGAATTCTCTAGGCAAGAATACTGGAGTGGGTAGCCATTCCCTTCTCCAGGGGATCTTCCTGACACAGGGATCAAACCCAGGTCTCCTGCATTGTAGGCAGATTCTTTACCATCTGAGCTACCAGGGAAGCCCCTCTTAGAAGGTAAGCCAGCTAAAATAGTTGTCAAGATTCACTTCAAGATCCTCATTCTTGCTGTGTTCAATAATCCCAAGATATTTTATTATAAACTCTGTCAAAACTATAGCAAATTCCTGCCTTGCAAATTACCTTAAAATGACCCATTCCTGGATCAGACCTACCCGCTGATCCGGAGAGTCTCCTGCAAAGACAGGAGGCAACTGCAACTCACCCTGGGGACTGAGACATGGGTGGCAGCCATTTGGGGAGTTCTTTCTACCATGTGAACAATGCTGCTGGCTAGTTCCATTTTGGAATCCTCCCTCTAGCGTATGAGTATCAGGACCCAGCCCCTTCCCCATTCAATAGCCTGTAGGCACCAGTAATGGGAAGCCTCAGGCCAAGCAACTAATTGAGCAGGGATACAGCCACACCCATCAGCTGACAGGCTGCCTTAAGATCCTTTGAGCCCACAGCTTCTCTGGACACAGGCTTGTCCACCAGAGGGCCTAAGGCCTGGCCTCACACAGCAGTGCACAAGCACTACAGAACTCAGCAGCCAGAGATTCTAGGAACCGACTCCATCCACCAGTGGGCAGGCACAAGTCCCAGAATTCCAGGCCCTGCCCACCAGCAAGCTTGCTCTAACCTTGGGACCAGCCTCATTAACAAGCAGGTAGACACTAGCCATAATATAAACATAGCTCTATAGCCTATGGACCCAGCTCACCCACTAGCAGGCTAGATCCTATTCTGGGATGAGTCAAGCCCTGGTTTTATCCCCAGCAAGCTAACATAAGTGTTGGGAAACCCTGGACCCTGCAGCTAGGTATCAGGAACGGGTTCCACCCACCAGCAGTCTGACACCAGCTCTGAGACCCCTGATTGCTGCAGCCAGACGCCAGGACCTGGCTCTGTCCACTGGAAGTTGACACTAGCCACAGAATCTGGTTTCACCCACCAGTTGGAGGGTACTAGCCCCAGGGTCACCTAGACCCTGACTCTGCTCATCAGTGAGCCAGCACTAGCCCTGGGACCTGGGACTCCTCCCCCAAGGTATTGCAGCCAGCTGCTTCATGATCCAGCTCCACCAACTGGCAGCCTTCACAGAAGACGGGGCCTGGCAACCAGTAGAACTGGGGGCTAACTAAGCCTATCAGACCACCCACAGTAGTCAACCTGCCACAACAAAAGGATCTATGCAACCCACATAGAGGACACCCCTAGAGTATAGAGATCTGGTGATGAGAGGGGAGTGCGTTGCTGGGATGCACAGGGGGTACCCTCTAAAAGGCTGCTTCTCCAAGGTTGGGAAATATAAGCAACCTACCAGATAAATAGAAAAAAGAAAAAAAATCAGCAAGTTAGGCCAAATGAAGCAACAGGGGAACATGTTCTAAATAAAGGAACAAGATAAAACCCCAGAAGAGGAACTAAGAAAAATGGAAATAGGTGATCTGCTTGAGACAGTGGTAATGATAATGATAATTATAGCAATGATAACAAAGATGATCAAAGAACTTGAGAGAAGAATAATAGATACACAGAGTGAGAAATTGGAAGTTTTTAACAAAGAATTGGAAAATACAAAAAGCAATCAGAGATGAAGAATACAATAACTGAAATGAAAAAATACACTAGAAGGAATCAGTAATAGACTAAATGATACAGAGAAAGAGATCAGTGAGCTGGAACAGAGTAGTGGAAATCACTAACACTAAATAGAAAAAAAAAAGAATGAAAAGAAATGAAGACAGTTTAAGAGACTTCTGGGACAACATCAAGCACATTAATATTTGTATAATAGGGGTTCCAAAAAGAAAAGAGAGAGAAAGGGGCTAAGAATTTGAGGACACAATAGCCCAAAACTTCCCTAACCCAGGAAGGGGAACAGATATCCAAGTATATAGTAAGTACAGGGAGTCCCAAACAAGATTAACCCAAACAGGAACACATCAAGATACAATTTAATTAAAATGGCAAAAATTAAAATAAAGAGATAATGTTAAAAGCAGCAAGAAAATAGCAACAGGTTATATACAAGGGAACACCTGATAAATCTATCAGCTGACTTCAGTAGAAACTCTGTAGGCCATAAGAGAGTAGCACAATTTAATTTAAATGATGAAAGGGAAACTCTGTAACAAAGAATACCCAGAAAGACTCTTGTTCAGATTTGATGGAGAGATCAAAAGTTTTATAGACAAGTAAAAGTCACAATATATCATCACTACCAACCAGCTTTACAGAAACGTTAAAGAGACTTCTCAAAACATAAAAGAAAAGGCCACAACTAGAAAGATGAGAATTATGAAAGGAAAAAGCTCATCAGTAAGGGAAAATAAAAAATAAAGATAATAAAGCATCCATACAGAAAGGTAGCAGGAAGGTTAAGAGAGAAAGGTAGAAAAATTATCTATAATAGTTCAGGTCAATTCAGTTCAGTCACTCAGTTATGTCTGGCTCTTTGAGACCCCATGGACTGCAGCACGCCAGGCTTCCCTGTCCTTCACCAACTCCCAGAGTTTGCTCAAACTCATATGCATTGAGTCAGTGATGCTATCCAACCATCTCATTCTCTGTCATGCCCTTCTCCTCCTGCCTTCAATCTTTCCCAGCATCAGGGTCTTTTCCAATGAGTCAGTTCTTTGCATCAGGTGGCCAAAGTATTGGAGTTTCAGCTTCAGCATCAGTCCTTCCAATGAATATTCAGGACTGACTTCCTTTAGGGTTGACTGGCTTGATCTCCTTGCAGTCTAAGGGTCACTCAAGAGTCTTCTCCAACACCACAGTTCAAAAGTATCAATTCTTCAGCGCTCTGCTTTCTTTATAGTCCAACACTCATATCCATACATGACTACTGGAAAAACCATAGCTTTGTCTAGATGGACCTTTGTTGGTAAAGTAATGTCTCTGCTTTCTAATATGCTGTCTAGGTTTGTCATAGTTTTTCTTTCAAGGAGGAAGCATCTTTTAATTTCATGGCCACAGTCACTATCTGCAGTGATTTTGGAGGCCAAGAAAGTCTGTTTCTGTTTCCATTGTTTCCCGATCTATTTGCCATGAAGTGAAAAACGTCTACTTCTGCTTTATTGACTATACCAAAGCCTTTGACTGTGTGGATCACAATAAACTGTGGAAAATTCTGAAAGAGATAGGTCCGTCTAGTCAAGGCTATGGTTTTTCCAGTGGTCATGTATGGATGTGAGAGTTGGGGACACTTCTTTCGACTCACGTCTTCTTAACTACGAAAACTTGACACCACAACCTTTTCTGAGAACTCTCACGGAACCTGACGTTCCTCTAGATTGGTCAGCTAAGATTTCCTCTAGTCGGGACTCACAAGAAACCTTCCTTACTACGACTCCGACTTTGAGGTTATGTTTGGCCACCTGATGAGAAGAGCTGACTCATTGGAAAAGACTCTGATGCTGGGAGGGATTGGGGGCAGGAGGAGAAGGGGACGACAGAGGATGAGATGGCTGGATGGCATCACCGACTCGATGGACGTCAGTCTGAGTGAACTCCGGGAGTTGGTGATGGACAGGGAGGCCTGGCGTGCTGTGATTCATGGGGTCGCAAAGAGTTGGACACGACTGAACGACTGAAGTGAACTTAACTGAACTGGATGCCATAACCTTAGTTTTTTGAAAGTTGAGATTTAAACCAGCTTTTTCACTCTCCTTTTTCACTTTCAAGAGGTTCTTTAGCTCCTCTTTGCTTTCTGCCATTCAATATCATAGTAATCCAAGTCTATGCCCCAATCACTAATGCTGAAGAAGCTGAAGTTGAACAGTTCTACGACGACCTACAAGACCTAGAACTAACATCAAAAAAAGATATCCTTTTCATCATAGTGGAATGCAAAAGTAGGAAGTCAAGAGATACTTAGAGTAACCGGCAAGTTTGGCCATGCGTTGGAGTACAAAATGAAGCAGGGCAAAGGCTAACAGAGTTTTGCCAAGAGAATGCATTGGTCATATCCACAATAAGCAGTTAAAAAATACATGAAACAATTTTATATAAAATATTATATCAAAAATAATAATTGTGAAGGGAGGAGAGTACAAATGAAGCATTATTAAAGTGTATTTGAAATTAAGAAATCAGCAACGATATAGATTGGTATACTTAAATCTCATGGTGACCACAAGCCAAAAATTTATAATAGATACACACACACACACACACACACACACACACACACACACACAAGAGAAATGAATCAAAGAATATCACTAAAGACAATCATCAAATCACAAGAGAACAAAAGAAGAAGAAAGGAGTAAAAAAGAACTGATGATTAATAAAATGGCAATAAGAACATACATATCAATATATTACTATAAGTGTAAATAGAAAAATGCTCCAATCAAAAGACATAGAGTGTTTGTTAGCCATCTGTATGTCTTCTTTGGAGAAATGTCTGTTTAGTTCTTTGGCCCATTTTTTGATTGGGTCATT
>SJYT01014208.1:2885-32133 GCA_006410635.1 Cephalophus harveyi
AAGTTCTGGCTATCTTGAAGCCTCAATGAATACTCCTGAATCGATATCTAAGTACCTGCACTGAACCTGTCTGGGCCGAGAGCTTGTGCAAGACCTTTGAAGACCCCCCTGAGCCACCCTCTCAGTCCCTGCACCAATCCAGGATGGGTCCTGCACTTGTTCAACCCTGAGATACACTCCTGATCCCCTCTCGGTGTTTATACTGACGAGGCTGGATTCTGCCATTGTTCGAAATCATGACAAATTTTCTTGAACTCACTTCTCTGTCCCCGCACTGAACCAGGCTAGCTTCTTCCAATGCTGAAGCACCAACAGACACCCTGAGCCCAAATGTCCGTTCCTGCACTGATGAGGCTAAGTGCTGCCTACGTCCATGACTCCTAACAACATGCCTAAACGAACATCTCGAGCCTGGCACTGAAGTATTTTGGGACCTGCCCCTGGTACACTCCCTGCAAATGCTCCTGATCCCACCTCAGGGTCCCTGCATGGAACCAGACGGATTCCTTCCTTTGTGTATGCCCCTGAGGAACATGCCTGAGCCCACATCTCCATCCCTGGCATGAAGCATGCTGGGTCCTGCACTTATTCAAGACCCCGACCAACATAGATAGCTAGGCCTGTATCTGACTCTCATCCTAGTTCCTGGCCTTATTCGAGCTACTTTCAAGCAATCCTGAGCCAACAAGTAGCTCCATGCATTGGAACTATGGTGGGTACCACCGTTGTTCAATACCCAGGAAGCACTTGCGATACCACATCCCACTTACTGCACTGAAGAAGGTAGGTTAGCCTTTGAGCAAGACCACGAAAAACACTCCTGAGCCCATCACTAGGTCCCTACAGTGAGCCATGCTGAATCTTGCACTTGTTCAAGCCTCCGGCAAACACTCCTCAGTGCACATCTGTGTTTCAAGCTCCCGAAAAATATTCCTGAGCCCAGCACTTGGTCCCTTCTCACAATCAGGCGGGTTCCTGCCCTTGTTCAAGACAACAACGGAACCAAGCTGGAGTCAGCTTTTGTTCAAGGCCCTGAATACTACACCCGAGCACATATCTGGGCCCCTTCACTGAAGCAGGTTTGTCCTGCACTTGTTCAGACCACGAGAGACACTCGTGAGCCCACATATGGTCCCTGCGCTGAACCCGGTGGGTCCTGTACTTTCACAAGCACGTTAAAGATATTCCAGAGCCCACATTTCGGTCCCTCTACTGATTCAGACTTGGTTCTGACCTCACTGTAGCCAAAGACAATTGCTCCTGGGCCCATATCACCATTCTTGAGCTGAATTATGCTTGGCCCTGCACTGGTTCCATGCACCGACCAACACTCCTGCGCCCATACCTCACTCCCAGAACTCAAGCAGTCTTGACTCATTTTTTTTTTTTTAATGCGGTTGCCAGGACTTACCCCCAGATCTGGGGCTTCCCTGGTAACCCCCGAAGACTCTGCCTGCAAGGCAGGAGATCCAGGTTTGATTCCTGGGTCTGGAAGATTCTCCTGGAGAAGGAAATGGCTATCTACCCCAGTATTCTTAGCTGGAGAATTCCATGGACAGAGGAGCTTGGTGGGCTACAGTTCATGGTGTCACAAAGAGTTGGGACATGACTGAGCAACTAACACTCACCCACCATACCACACACTCCCAGATCTACTCAATCAGAATCCTTACAGATGAAGCTTGGGAATATGCATTTTAAAAGTTCTCCAAATTATTCATGTTAAATCTGGGGGGAAAGAGTTGTAGACACAAGCTAAATAAATAGTAACCTCTCAGGAAACCCCTGTCTAGTTTATTAAAATGGACTTACATTGAACAACTATTTAACTGGCAATAGTGCCAGAACTAGAATGCATCATTCAAGTCCTTTCCATCCCAAGATTTCATTAAACCATAAATGATTATTGTAAGTTGTAGTAGTTATTATTAATAAAAGGAATATACTACAGCTCTTAAAATTAGAACCAATAATTTAGTTATTTAAAATTGGATTTCAATTTTGTATGCTTTTTATTCTGAGATAATTATAGAATCATATGCAGCTGTAAAAAAATAATACAAAGATCCCTTTGTCCAGTTTTCCCAATAGTAACATTTTGCAAAATTATCACAATACTGATTTTTGGATCTGCTATTTTACTTGTATTCATTTCTATGTGTGTCAATGTATTTAGTTCCATTTAGTTTTATTACATGTAGTTTTGTGTATCCACTACTATAGTCAAGCACACACCAATTCCATCACTACAAAGATCTCCATGCTGGACTTTTATAACCACATTCACTTTTATCCCCTCCTCTGATTCCTTGGCAGCCATGAAGTATGTATGTATCACAGTTTCTTTAATCATTTACCTAATGAAGGATATCTGGACTGATTCCAGCTTTAGAGTATTACAAAATGAAGGTCCTGTGAGCATTCATTGACATGTTTTTGTATGCGAAGATGTTTCCATTTCTCTGGAATAAATGATCCAAAATGTATTGCTGGGCTGTATGGCAGTTACATGTTTAGATTTTTAATGGATCTGCCAGCCTATTTTCTAGAGTGGCTACACCATTTTACATTTCCACCACAATGTATGAGGATCCAGTTCCTCTGCATTCCTATCAACATTTGGTGTCATCACTGACCGATTTCAGTTTGTTTTCATGACACCACTACACATTTTAATAATGAGGAATGATATGTATCAAGATACTTATTAGAAATAGCAATGGATTTAGGGTTGAAACTGTTTGGGTTCCTGCCCCATTCCCATCACTTACTAACATGACCAATAGATTTGTGGATGTTAATTTTTTAAATTATGATTTAAAACTTACAAATGATATATATATACACATATATATATAAATACATCAATATTTACATGTATGTCAAACATTCACAGACTTTTTAAAATAAGACAATACACATCTCATACCTCTAAAGAATTCCCTTTGTTGTAAAGGGAAAAAGGCAGAGAAAAAAGTTTTCTATGAAAATATAGATATAATTTTCAAAATACTATAGGATATTAGATACCTGTAAAAATGTTTCACCTGCTTGAACCTTCAAGCTCTAAAACGTCCTTCTCCAAGACTTGATGAGTTCAAAGGTCTAGAACTTACAGTTCAATTCCTTCAAATTTTCTCCCAAACCCAAGTGACCATGAAAATCTAAAAATCTGAGACCAGCTTTTATAACCTAAAATATGCACTAATTGTTTTTTTGCTGTAGACATACATTATATTACTAGACACAACATCAAGTGTACATGTATATAGGAAGCCATAGAGTTAACTTACACTGACGAGGCTGGATTCTGCTCTTTTTGCAAACGATGACAAATATTCTTGAACCCACTTTTCAGTCCCTGCACCCAATCAGGCTAGCTTCTTCCTGTGTTCAAGCACCGACAGACAACCCTGAGCCCAAACGTCCGCACAGGCCTGAACGAGGCTAAGTCACTAACAACAGGCCTGAGCCAACATCTCGACCCTGGCAATGACGCATTTTGGGACCTGCCCCTGGTGCACCGCATCAAATGTTTCTGACCCCACCTAAGGGTCCCTGCACTAAACCAGGCAGATTCTTCCTTTGTGTATGCCCCTGAGGAACATGCCTGAGCCCGCATCTCCATCCCTGCCATGAAGCATGCTGGGTCCTGAACTTATTCAAGGGCCCAAACAACATAGCTGGGCCTGTATCTGCCTCTCATCCTTGTTCTCGCTCTTATTCGAGCTACTTGCAAGCAATCCTGAGCCAATAAGCAGCTTCACGCATCAGAACTATGGTGGGTTTCCGCCATGGTTCAATCCCCCAGGTAACACGTTCGATCCCAGATTCCATTGGCTGCACTGTAGAAGGTGGGTCATCCTTTGAGCAAGACAGCAGAAAACACTCCTGAGCCCACCACTAGGTCCCTGCAGTGAACCTTGCCGAAACTTGCATTGGTCCAAGCCTCCGGCAAACACTCCTCAGTGAACATCTGTTGTCCAAGCTTCTGAAGAATATTCCTGAGTCCACCACTAGGTCCCTTCACAGTATCAGGCTGGTTCCTTCCTTTGTGCAAGACAACAATGGAACCAAGCTGGATCCAGCTTTTGTTCAAGACTCTGAATACTACACCCGAGCCCACATCTGGGCCACTTCACTGAACTAGGGTGGTTCTGCACTTCTTCAGACCCCAAGAGACACTCATGAGCCCACATACGGTCCCTGCACTGAACCGGGGTGTGTCCTGCCTTGCACAACTCATCTAAACCTATTCCAGAGCTCACATTTTGGTCCCTCTACTGATCCAGACTCGGTCCTGACCTTATTGCAGCTGCAGACAATCACACCTTGGCCCTCATCGCAGTTCCTGAGCTGAATTATGCAGGGACCTGCACTGGCTTCATGGTCAGCCCAGCACTCCTGAGCCCATATCTCACTCCCAGAAGTCACACAGGTGAGACCCTGCCTTTATTCAAGCCATTCAAACAATCCTGAGCATACAACATCATCTCTGCACAGACCTAGGATGGGTCCTGCACTCGTTCAAGGTGCCAGCCAACACTGCTGAGCCTCTCTCTGACTCTCAGGCTAGTGCTGGCCATGTTCAAGCCACCGACCTACAGTAACTTGCTCTCTATCTCTGAGCTGTGCCCTGCCATTGGTCAGTCCCACATGAAGCACTCCCGATCCCGCCACATCTCATTTGGTGCACTGAACCAGGCTCAATGTGCCTTTCTTCAAGACCCCCCAAAGTATTCCTGAGCCCACTTTTCAATCTTTACGGTGACCATGCTCGGCCCTGCCCTTGTTGAAATCATGACAGCTTCTTTTGAGCCAACATCTCGGTCCCTATACTGAACCAAGCAAAGTTCTGGCTATCTTGAAGCCTCAGTGAATACTGAATCAATATCTAAATACCTGCACTGAACCTGTCTGGGCCGAGAGCTTGTGCAAGACCTTTGAAGAACCGACCTACAGTAACTTGCTCTCTACCTCTGAGCTGTGTCCTGCCATTGGTCAGTCCCACATGAAGCACTCCCGATCCCACCACATCTCATTTGGTGCACTGAAGCAGGCTCAATGTGCCTTTCTGCAAGACCCCCCAAAGTATTCCTGAGCCCACTTTTCAATCTTTACGGTGACCATGCTCAGCCCTGCCCTTCTTTAAATCATGACAGCTTCTTTTGAGCCCACATCTCGGTCCCTATACTGAACCAAGCAAACTTCTGGCTATCTTGAAGCCTCAGTGAATACTCCTGAATCAATATCTAAATACCTGCACTGAACCTGTCTGGGCCGAGAGCTTGTGCAAGACCTTTGAAGACCCCCCTGAGCCATCCTCTCAGTCTCTGCACCAATCCAGGCTGGGTCCTGCACTTGTTCAACCCTGAGATGCACTCCTGATCCTCTTTCAGTGTTTATAATGACCAGGCTGGATTCTGCCATTGTTCAAAATCATGACAAATATTTTGAACCCACTTCTCTGTCACTGCACTGAACCAGGCTAGCTTCTTCCAATGTTGAAGCACCAACAGACAACCCTGAACCCAAATGTCCATTCCTGCACTGAATGAGGCTAAGTGCTGCCTAGGTTCATGACTACTACAAANCTTTCAGTGTTTATAATGACCAGGCTGGATTCTGCCATTGTTCAAAATCATGACAAATATTTTGAACCCACTTCTCTGTCACTGCACTGAACCAGGCTAGCTTCTTCCAATGTTGAAGCACCAACAGACAACCCTGAACCCAAATGTCCATTCCTGCACTGAATGAGGCTAAGTGCTGCCTAGGTTCATGACTCCTACAAACACGCCTAAGCCAGCATCACGATCCTGGCACTGAAGTATTTTGGGACCTGCCCCTGGTGCACTCCCTGCAAATGCTCCTGAGCCCACAACAAGGTCCCTGCAAGGAACCAGGCTGGTTCCTTCCTTTGTGTATGCCCCCGAGAATAACTCCTGAGCCCACGTCTCCATCATTGCCATGAACCATACTTGGTCCTGCATTTATTCAAGGCACCGACATACATAGCTAGGACTGTATCTGACTCTCATCCTAGTTCCTGGCCTTATTCAAGCTACTTTCAAGCAATCCTGAGCCAACAAGCAGCTCCATGCATCAGAATTATGGTGGGAACCACAGTCGTTCAATTCCCAGGAAGCACTTGCGATACCACATCCCACTTACTGCACTGAAAAAGGTGGGTCAGCCTTTGAGCAAGACCCCGAAAAACACTCCTGAGCCCACCACTAGGTCCCTGCAGTGAACCATGCTGAATCTTGCACTTGTTGAAGCCTCATGCAANTACTGCACTGAAGAAGGTGGGTCAGCCTTTGAGCAAGACCCCGAAAAACACTCCTGAGCCCACCACTAGGTCCCTGCAGTGAACCATGCTGAATCTTGCACTTGTTGAAGCCTCATGCAAACACTCCTCAGTGCACATCTGTTTTCCAAGCTCCCGAAAAATATCCCTGAGCCCAGCACTAGGCCCCTTCACACAATCGGGCTGGTTGCTGCCCTTGTTCAAGACAACAACGGAACCAAGCTGGAGCCATCTTTTGTTCAAGGACCTGAATACTACACCCGAGCCCATATCTGGGCCCCTTCACTGAACCAGGATGGTCCTGCACTTGTTCAGACCCCGAGAGACACTCATGAGCCCACCTACTGTCCCTGCGCTGAACCCCGGTGGGTCCTGTACTTTCACAAGCCCATTAAAGATATTCTGGAGCCCACATTTTGGTCCCTCTACTGATCCAGACTCGGTCCTAACCTCATTGCAGCCAAAGACAATCGCTCCTGGGCAATATCATCGTTCCTGAGCTGAATTATGCTTGGTACTGCACTGATTCCATGCCCCGAACAACACTCCTGCTCCCATTTCTCTCTCCCAGAACTCAAGCAGGCTTGTCCCTGCCTTTATTCAAGCCCCAGCAAATACACCTGAGCCCACAACATCGTCTCAGCACGGACAAAGGATGGGTCCTGCACCCGTTCAAGTTCCCAGCCAACACTGCTGAGGCTCTCTCTGACTCTTAGGCTAGCTCTGGCCATGTTCAGGCCACCGACCTACAATCCTGAGCCTGCAACTCCATCCCTGCCTCTGAGCGAGGGTGTGTCCTGCCATTGGTCAATCCCTCATGAAACACTCCTGATTCCGCCTCTCATTCACTGCACTGAAAGAGGCTCCAGATGCCTTTCTACAATACCCCAGCAAACACTCCTGAGTCCAATTTTCGATCATTACACTGACCATGCTCGGACGTGCCCTAGTTCATAACATGACAGTTCCTCCTGAGCCCACATCTGGGTCTGGCACTGAATGAGGCTAAGTTGTGGCTCTCTTGAAGCCTCAGCGAATACTCCAGAATAGACATCTAAGTACCTGCACTGAACCTGGCTGGGCTGAGAGCTTGGGCAAGACACTTGAAGTTCCTCCTGAGCCTCCCTCTTGGTCCCTGCACCAAACCAGGCTGGGTCCTACACTTGTTCAACCCCAAGAGATACTCCTGAGCGCCATTCCGGTGCTTACAATGACTTGGCCGGATTCTGCTCTTTTTCCAAACGATGAAAAATACTCTTGAACACACTTTTCAGTCCCTGCACTCAATCAGGCTAGCTTCTTCCTGTGTTCAAGCACCAACAGATAACCCTGAGCCCAAATGTCCGTTTAGGCACTGAAGGAGGCTAAGTCCTGCCTACATGCGTGACCACTGACAACAGGACTGAGCCAACATCTCGAGCCTGGCAATTACACATTTTGGGACCTGTCTCTGGTGAACCCCCAGCAAATGCTCCTGACCCCACCTCAGTGTCCCTGCACATAGCCAGGCAGATTCCTTCCTTTGCATATGCCCCTGAGGAACATGCCTGAGACAAGCACTGACAGACAACCCTGAGCCCAAATGTCCGTTTAGGCACTGAACGAGGCTAAGTCCTGCCTACATGCGTGACCGCTGACAACAGGCCTGAGCCAACATCTCGAGCCAGGCAATGACGCATTTTGGGACCTGTCTCTGGTGAACCCCCAGCAAATGCTCCTGACCCCACCTCAATGTCCCTGCACATAGCCAGGCAGATTCCTTCCTTTGCATGCCCCTGAGGAACATGCCTGAGCCCTCATCTCCGTCCCTGCCATGAATCATGCTGGGTCCTGCACTTATTAAATGCCCCAACCAACATAGCTGGCCCTGTATCTGCCTCTCATCCTAGTTCTCGGAATTATTCGAGCTACTTGCAAGCAATCCTGAGCCAACAAGAATCTCCACGCATCGGAACTCTGGTGAGTTTCTGCCATGGTTCAATCCCCCAGGAAACACGTTCGATCCCACATTCCACTCGTTGCACTGAAGAAGGTGTGTCAGCCTTTGAGCAAGACAGCAGAAAACATTCCTGAGCCCACCACTAGGTCCCTGCAGTGAACCTTGCTAAAACTTGCACTGGACAAAGGCTCCAGCAAACAAGCCTCAGCAAACATCTGTTGTCCAAGCTTCTGAAGAATATTCCTATGTCCACCACTAGGTCCCTTCACAGAAGCAGGGCGGTTCCTGTCCTTGTGCAAGACAACAACGGAACCAAGCTGGATCCAGCTTTTGCTCAAGGCCCTGAATACTACACCCGAGCCCACATCTGGGCCAACCAAGCTTCTGAAGAATATTCCTATGTCCACCACTAGGTCCCTTCACAGAAGCAGGGCGGTTCCTGTCCTTGTGCAAGACAACAACGGAACCAAGCTGGATCCAGCTTTTGCTCAAGGCCCTGAGTACTACACCCGAGCCCACATCTGGGTCACTTCACTGAATCAGGGTGGTCCTGCACTTCTTCAGACCCCAAGAGACGCTCATGAGTCCACATATGGTTCCTGCACTGAACCGGGATGTGTCCTGCCTTGCACGCCTCATGTAAACCTATGCTAGAGCCCACATTTTGGTCCCTCTACTGATCCAGACTTGGTCCTGACCTTATTGTAGCCTCAGACAATCGCACCTTGGCCCTCATCGCAGTTCCTGAGCTGAATTATGCTGGGTCCTTCACTGGCTTCTTTGGTCTTCCCAGCACTCTTGAGCCCATATCTCACTCCCAGAAATCACACAGGTGAGACCCTGCCTTTATTCAAGCCATTCAAACAAGCCTGAGCACACAACATCATCTCTGCACTGACCTAGGATGGGTCCTGCACTCGTTCAAGGTGCCAGCCAACAGTGCTGAGCCTCTCTCTGACTCTCAGGCTAGTCCTGGCCATGTTCAAGCCACCAACCTACAGTCCTGACCCGTAACTCCCTCTCTGCCTCTGAGCTGTGTACTGCCATTGATCAGTCCCACATGAAGCACTCCTGATCCCGCCGCATCTCATTTGGTGCACTGAACTAGGCTCAACATGCCTTTCTGCGAGACCCCCAAAAATATTCCTGAGCCCACTTTTCAATCTTTACGCTGACCATGCTCTGTTCTGCCCTCGTTCAAATCATGACAGTTTCTTCTGAGCCCACATCTCAGTCCCTATACTGAACCATGTGCAGTTCTGGCTATCTTGAAGCCTCAGTTAATACTCCTGAATCGATATCTAAGTACCTGCACTGAACCTGTCTTGGCCGAGAGCTTGTGAAAGACCTTTGAAGACCCCCTGGAGCCTCCCTCTCAGTACCTGCGTCAATCCAGGCTGGGTCCTGCACTTGTTCAACCCTGAGATATACTCCTGATCCCCTTTCGGTGTTTATACTGACCAAGCTGGATTCTGCCATTGTTCAAAATTATGACAAATATTCTTGAACCCACTTCTCTGTCCCTGCACTGAACCAGGCTAGCTTCTTCCCATGTTGAAGCACCGCAGACAACCTTGAGTCCAAATGTCCATTCCTGCACTGAATGAGGCTAAGTGCTGCCTAGGTTCTTGACTCCTAACAACATGCCTAAGCCAGCATCTCGAGCCTGGAACTGAAGCATTTTGGGACCTGCAAAGGCCAATTGGAAGTGATCAAACCAGAGATGGCAAGAGTAAACTTTGACATTCTAGGAATCAGTAAACTGAAATGGACTGGAATGGCCCAATTTAATTCAGATGTCCATTATATCTACTACTGTGGGCAGGAATCTCTCAGAAGAAATGGAGTAGCCATCATGGTCAACAAAAGAATCCAAAATGCAATACTTGGATGTAATCTCCAAAATGACAGATGATTTCTGTTTGTCTTCAAGGCAAACCATTCAATATGACAGTTATCTAAGTCTATGCCCCAGCAAGAAATGCTGAGGAAACTAAAGTTGAAAGGCTCTATGAAGACCTAGGTTCTTGACTCCTAACAACACGCATAAGCCAGCATCTCGAGCCTGGAACTGAAGCATTTTGGGACCTGCAAAGGCCAAATGGAAGTGATCAAACAAGAGATGGCAAGAGTAAACTTCAACATTCTAGTAATCAGTGAACTGAAATGGACTGGAATGGCCCAATTTAATTCAGATGTCCATTATATCTACTCTTGTGGGCAGGAATCTCTCAGAAGAAATGGAATAGCCATCATGGTCAACAAAAGAATCCAAAATACAATACTTGGATGCAATCTCCAAAATGACAGATGATTTCTGTTTGTCTTCAAGGCAAACCATTCAATATGACAGTTATCTAAGTCTATGCCCCAGCAAGAAATGCTGAAGAAGCTAAAGTTGAAAGGCTCTATGAAGACCTACAAGACCTTTTAGAACTGTCACCACAAAAAGATATCCTTTTCATTATAGGGGACTGGAATACAAAAGTAGGTAGTCAAGAAACACCTGGAGTAACAGACAAATTTGTCCTTGGAATTCAAAATGAAGCAGGGCAAAGACAAATAGAGCTTTGCCAAGAAAAAATGAAGACCTACAAGACCTTTTAGAACTGTCACCACAAAAAGATATCCTTTTCATTATAGGGGACTGGAATACAAAAGTAGGTAGTCAAGAAACACCTGGAGTAACAGACAAATTTGTCCTTGGAATTCAAAATGAAGCAGGGCAAAGAAAAATAGAGCTTTGCCAAGAAAAAGCATTGGTCATAGCAAACACCCTCCTCCAACAAGAAAAGACTTTAAACATGGACATCACCAGATGGTCAACACCTAAATCAGATTGATTATATTCTTTGCAGCCAAAGGTGAAGAAGTTAAAGATATTTTGGAGCCCACATTTCGGTCCCTCTACTGATCCAGACTCTGTGCTAACCTCATTGCAGCCAAAGACAAACGTTCCTGGGCCCATATCACCATTTCTGAACTGAATTATGCTTGTTACTGCACTGGTTCCATGCCACGACCAACACTCCTGTGCCGATATCTCACTCCCAGAATTCAAGCAGGCTTGACCCTGCCTTTATTCAAGCCCCAGCAAATACACCTGAGCCCACAACATCGTCTCAGCACTGACAAAGGATGGGTCCTGCACTCGTTTAAGTTTTCAGCCAACACTGCTGAGCCTCTCTCTGACTCTCAGGCTAGTCCTGGCCACGTGCAGGCCACCGGCCTACAATCCTGAGCCTGCAACTCCACCCCTGCCTCTGAGCGAGGGTGTACCCTGCCATTGGTCAATCCCTCATGAAGCACTCCTGATCCCGCCTCTCATTCACTGCACTGAAAGAGGCTCGAGATGCCTTTCTACAATACCCCAACAAACACTCCTGAGACCACTTTTCGATCATTACACTGACCATGCTCAGACCTGCCCTTGTTCATACCATGACAATTCCTCCTGAGCCCACATCTGGGTCCCGGTACTGAATGAGGCTAAGCTGTGGCTCTCTTGAAGCCTCAGTGAATACTCCTGAATAGACATCTAAGTACCTGCACTGAACCTGGCTGGGCCGAGATCTTGGGCAAGACACTTGAAGACCCTGCTGAGTCTCCCTCTTGGTTCCTGCGCCAAACCAGGCTGGGTCCTACACTTGTTCAACCCCGAGAGATACTCCTGAACACCATTTTGGTGCTTACACTGACGAGGCTGGATTCTGCTCTTTTTCCAAACGATGACAAATACTCTTGAACACACTTTTCAGTCCTTGCACTCAATCAGGCTAGCATCTTTCTGTGTTCAAGCACCGACAGACAACCCTGAGCCCAAATGTCCATTTAGGCACTGAACGAGGCTAAGTTGTGCCTACATACGTGACCACTGACAACAGGCCTGAGCCAACATCTCGAGCCTGGCAATGCCACATTTTGGGACCTGCCTCTGGTGCACCCCCAGCAAATGCTCCTGACCCCACCTCAGTGTCCCTGCACTGAACCAGATGGATTCCTTCCTTTGCCTATGCCCCTGAGGAACATGCCTGAGCCCGCATCTCCATCCCTGCCATGAAGCATGCTGGGTCCTACAAATGTCCGTTTAGGCACTGAACGAGGCTAAGTCCTGCCTACATACGTGACCACTGACAACAGGCCTGAGCCAACATCTCGAGCCTGGCAATGCCACATTTTGGGACCTGTCTCTGGTGAACCCCCAGCAAGTGCTCCTGACCCCACCTCAGTGTCCCTGCACTGAACCAGATGTATTCCTTCCTTTGCCTATGCCCCTGAGGAACACGCCTGAGCCCGCATCTCCATCCCTGCCATGAAGCATGCTGGGTCCTGCACTTACTCAAGGCCCCAACCAATATAGCTGGCCCTTTGTCTGCCTCTCATCCTAGTTCTCGCTCTTATTCGAGCTACTTGCAAGCAATCCTGAGCCAACAAGGATCTCCACGCATCAGAACTCTGGTGAGTTTCCGCCATGGTTCAATCCCTCAGGAAACACGTTCGATCCCACATTCCACTCATTGCACTGAAGAAGGTGGGTCAGCCTTTGAGCAAGACAGCAAAAAACATTCCTGAGCCACCACTAGTTCCTTGCAGTGAATCTTGCTGGAACTTGCACTGTGCCAAGCCTCCGAAAAACATGCCTCAGCAAACATCTGTTGTCCAAGCTTCTGAAGAATATTCCTATGTCCACCACTAGGTCCCTTCACAGAATCAGGGTATCCCTGCACTGAACCAGATGTATTCCTTCCTTTGCCTATGCCCCTGAGGAACACGCCTGAGCCCGCATCTCCATCCCTGCCATGAAGCATGCTGGGTCCTGCACTTACTCAAGGCCCCAACCAATATAGCTTGCCCTTTGTCTGCCTCTCATCCTAGTTCTCGCTCTTATTCGAGCTACTTGCAAGCAATCCTGAGCCAACAAGTATCTCCATGCATTGGAACTCTGGTGAGTTTCCGCCATGGTTCAATCCCCCAGGAAACACGTTCAATCCCACATTCCACTCGTTGCACTGAAGAAGGTGGGACAGCCTTTGAGCAAGACAGCAAAAAACATCCCTGAGCCCACCACTAGTTCCTTGCAGTGAATCTTGCTGGAACTTGCACTGTGCCAAGCCTCTGAAAAACACGCCTCAGCAAACATCTGTTGTCCAAGCTTCTGAAGAATATTCCTATGTCCACCACTAGGTCCCTTCACAGAATCAGGGCGGTTCCTGTCCTTGTGCAAGACAACAACGGAACCAAGCTGGATCCAGCTTTTCCTCAAGGCCCTGAATACTACACTCGAGCCCACATCAGGGCCACTTCACTGAACCAGGGTGGTCCTGCACTTCTTCAGACCCCAAGAGACACTCATGAGTCCTCATATGGTCCCTGCATTGAACCGGGGTGTGTCCTGCCTTGCACACCTCATGCAAACCTATGCTACAGCCCAAATTTTGGGCCCTCTACTGATCCAGACTCAGACCACTAGGTCCCTTCACAGAATCAGGGCGGTTCCTGTCCTTGTGCAAGACAACAATGGAACCAAGCTGGATCCAGCTTTTGCTCAAGGCTCTGAATACTACACTCGAGCCCATATCTGGGCCACTTCATTGAACCAGGGTGGTCCTGCACTTCTTCAGACCCCAAGAGACACTCATGAGCCCTCATATGGTCCCTGCATTGAACCGGGGTGTATCCTGCCTTGCACAACTCATCTAAACCTATTCCAGAGCCCAAATTTCGGGCCCTCTACTGATCCAGACTCAGTCCTGACCTTATTGCAGCCCCAGACAATAGCACCTTGGCCCACATCGCAGTTCCTGAGCTGAATTATGCTGGGTCCTTCACTGGCTTCTTTGGTCTTCCCAGCACTCTTGAGCCCATATCTCACTCCCAGAAATCACACAGGCGAGACCCTGCCTTTATTCAAGCCATTCAAACAAGCATGAGCACACAACATCATCTCTGCACTGACCTAGGATGGGTCCTGCACTCGTTCAAGGTGCCAGCCAACACTGCTGAGCCACTCTCTGACTCTCAGGCTAGTCCTGGCCATGTTCAAGCCACCGACCTACAGTCCTGACCTGTAACTCCCTCTCTGCCTCTGAGCTGTGTCCTGCCCTTGGTCAGTCCCACATGAAGCATAATCCCGACCCCGCCACATCTCATTTGGTGCACTGAACTAGGCTCAACATGCCTTTCTGCGAGACCCCCAAAATATTCCTGAGCCCACTTTTCAATCTTTACACTGACCATGCTCTGTTCTGCCCTCGTTCAAATCATGACAGTTTCTTCTGAGCCCACATCTAAGTCCCTATACTGAACCATGCACAGTTCTGGCTATCTTGAAGCCTCAGTGAATACTCCTGAATCGATATCTAAGTACCTGCACTGAACCTGTCTTGGCCGAGAGCTTGTGAAAGACCTTTGAAGACCCCCTGGAGCCTCCCTCTCAGTCCCTGCGCCAATCCACGCTGGGTCCTGCACTTATTCAACCCTGAGATATACTCCTGATCCCCTTTCGGTGTTTATACTGACCAAGCTGGATTCTGCCATTGTTCAAAATTATGACAAATATTCTTGAACCCACTTCTCTGTCCCTGCACTGAACCAGGCTAGCTTCTTCCCATGTTGAAGCACCGCAGACAACCTTGAGTCCAAATGTCCATTCCTGCACTGAATGAGGCTAAGTGCTGCCTAGGTTCTTGACTCCTAACAACATGCCTAAGCCAGCATCTCGAGCCTGGAACTGAAGCATTTTGGGACCTGCAAAGGCCAATTGGAAGTGATCAAACAAGAGATGGCAAGAGTAAACTTTGACATTCTAGGAATCAGTAAACTGAAATGGACTGGAATGGCCCAATTTAATTCAGATGTCCATTATATCTACTACTGTGGGCAGGAATCTCTCAGAAGAAATGGAGTAGCCATCATGGTCAACAAAAGAATCCAAAATGCAATACTTGGATGTAATCTCCAAAATGACAGATGATTTCTGTTTGTCTTCAAGGCAAACCATTCAATATGACAGTTATCTAAGTCTATGCCCCAGCAAGAAATGCTGAGGAAACTAAAGTTGAAAGGCTCTATGAAGACCTACAAGACCTTTTAGAACTGTCACCACAAAAAGATATCCTTTTCATTATCGGGGACTGGAATGCAAAAGTAGGTAGTCAAGAAACACCTGAAGTAACAGGCAAATTTGTTC
The DNA here is from genome assembly GCA_006410635.1 of Cephalophus harveyi. Classification (NCBI taxonomy): domain Eukaryota; kingdom Metazoa; phylum Chordata; class Mammalia; order Artiodactyla; family Bovidae; genus Cephalophus; species Cephalophus harveyi. The sequence continues at coordinate 18,324 of SJYT01014208.1, forward strand.
TTGGAATTCAAAATGAAGCAGGGCAAAGACAAATAGAGCTTTGCCAAGAAAAAGCATTGGTCATAGCAAACACCCTCCTCCAACAAGAGAAGACTTTAAACATGGACATCACCAGATGGTCAACACCTAAATCAGATTGATTATATTCTTTGCAGCCAAAGGTGAAGAAGCTCTATACAGTCAACAAAAACAAGACCAGGAGCTGACTGTGGCTCAGATCATTAACACCTTATTACGAAATTCAGACTCAAAATGAAGAAAGTAGGGAAAACTGCTAGACCATTCAGGTATGACCTAAATCAAATCCCTTATGATTATACAGTGGAAGTAAGAAATAGATTTAAGGGCCTAGATCTGATAGATAGAGTACCTGATGAACTACGGAATGAAGTTTGTGACATTGTACAGGAGACAGGGATCAAGACCATCCCCATGGAAAAGAAATGCAGAAAAGCAAATTGGCTGTCTGGGGAGGCCTTACAAATAGCTGTGGAAAGAAGAGAGGCAAAAAGCCAAGGAAAAAAGGAAAGATATAAGCTTCTGAATGAAGAGTTCCAGAGAATAACAAGAAGAGATAAGAAAGTCTTCTTCAGTGATCAGTGCAAAGAAATAGAGGAAAAGAACAAAATGGGAAAGACTAGAGATCTCTTTAAGAAAATTAGAAATATCAAGGGAATATTTAATGTAAAGATGGGCTCGATAAAGGACAGAAATGGTATGGACCTAACAGAAGAAGAAGATATTAAGAATAGGTGGCAAGATTACACAGAAGAACTGTACAAAAAAGATCTTCACGACCCAGATAATCATGATGGTGTGATCACTAATCTAGAGCCAGATATCCTGGAATGTGAAGTAAAGTGAGCCTTAGAAAGCATCACTGTGAACAAAGCTAGTGGAGGTGATGGAATTCCAGTTGAGCTGTTTCAAATCAAAGCACATCAGTTCAGTTCAGTTTAGTTCAGTCGCTCAGTCTTGTCCGACATTTTGCGACCCCATGAATCGCAGCACGCCAGGCCTCCTTGTTCATCACCATCTTTCAGAGTTCACTCAGACTGACGTCCACCGAGTCCGTGATGCCATTCAGCCATCTCATCCTCGGTCGTCCCCTTCTCCTCCTGCCCCCAATCCCTCCCAGCATCAGAGTCTTTTCCAGTGAGTCAGCTCTTCACACGAAGTGGCCAAAGTACTGGAGTTTAAGCCTTTGCATCATTCCTTCCAAAGAAATCCCAGGGTTGATCTCCTTCAGAATGCACTGGTTGGATCTCCTTGAAGTCCAAGGGACTCTCAAGGAGTCTTCTCCAACACCACAGTTCAAAAGCATCAATTCTTCAGCACTCAGCCTTCTTCACAGTCCAACTCTCACATCAATACATGACCACAGGAAAAACCATAGCCTTGACTAGACGGACTTTAGTCAGCAAAGTAATGTCTTTTCTTTTGAATATACTATCTAGGTTGGATATAACTTTTCTTCCAAGGAGTAAATGTCTTCTAATTTTGTGGCTGCAGTCACCATCTGCAGTGATTTTGGAGCCCCCAAAAATAAAGTCTGACACTGTTTCCACTGTTTCCCCTTCTATTTCCCATGAAATGATGGGACCGGATTCCATGATCTTCATTTCCTGAATGTTGAGCTTCAAGCCAACTTTCTCACTCTCCTCTTTCACTTTCATCAAGAAGCTTTTGAGCTCCTCTTCACTTTCTGCCATAAGGGTGGTGTCATCTGCATATCTGAGATTATTGATATTTCTCCCAGCAATCTTGATTCCAGCTTTTGTTTCCTCCAGTCCAGTGTTTCTCATGATGTACTCTGCATATAAGTTAAATAAGCAGGGTCACCATCTACAGCCTTGACTTACTCCTTTTCCTATTTGGAAGCAGTCTGTTGTTCCAAGTCCAGTTCTAACTGTTGCTTCCTGACCTGCATACAGATTTTTCAAGAGGCAAGTTAGGTGGTCTGGTATTCCCATCTCTTTCAGAATTTTCCACAGTTTATTGTGATCCACACAGTCAAAGGCTTTCGCATAGTCAATGAAGCAGAAATAGATGTTTTTCTGGAACTCTCTTGCTTTTTCCATGATCCAGCAGATGTTGGCAATTTGATCTCTGGTTCTTCTGCACTTTTTAAAACCAGCTTGAACATCAGGGAGTTAACGGTTCACGTATTGCTGAAGTCTGGCTTGGAGAATTTTGAGCATTACTTTACTAGCATGTGAGATGAGTGCAATTGTGCGGTAGTTAGAGCATTCTTTGGCATTGCCTTTCTTTGGAATTAGAATGGAAACTGACCTTTTCTGGTCCTGTGGCCACCGCTGAGTTTTCCAAATTTGCTGACATATTGAGTGCAGCACTTTCACTGCATCATCTTTCAGGATTTGACACAGCTCAACTGGAATTCCATCACCTCCGCTAGCTTTGTTCGTAGTGATTCTTTCTAAGGCCCACTTGATTTCACATTCCAAGATGTCTGGCTGTAGATCAGTGATCCCATCATCATGATTATCTGGGTCGTGAAAATCTTTTTTGTACAGTTCTTCTGTGTATTATTGCCACCTCTTCTTAATATCTTCTGATTCTGTTAGGTCCATACCATTTCTGTCCTTTATCGAGCCCATCTTTGCATGAAATGTTCCCTTGGTATCTCTAATTTTCTTGAAGAGATCTCTAGTCTTTCCCATTCTGTTCTTTTCCTCTATTTCTTTGCACTGATCACTGAAGAAGGCTTTCTTATATCTTCTTGCTATTCTATGGAACTCTTCATTCAGATGCTTATATCTTTCCTTTTCTCCGTGGCCTTTCACCTCTCTTCTTTTCACAGCTATTTGTAAGGCCTCCCAAGACAGCCATTTTGCTTTTCTGCATTTCTTTTCCATGGGGATGGTCTTGATCCCTGTCTCCCATACAATGTCACGAACCTCATTCCATAGTTCATCAGGCACTCTATCTATCAAATCTAGGCCCTTAAATATATTTCTCACTTTCACTGTATAAACATAAGGGGTTTGATTTAGGTCATACCTGAATGGTCTAGCGGTTTTCCCTACTTTCTTCAGTTTAAGTCTGAATTTAGTAATAAGGAGTTCATGATCTGAGCCACAGTCAGCTCCTGGTCTTGTTTTTGTTGACTGTATAGAGCTTCTTCATCTTTGGCTGCTAAGAATATAATCAATCTGATTTTGGTGCTGACCATCCGGTGATGTCCATGTGTAGAGTCTTCTCTTGTGTTGTTGGAAGAGGGTGTTTGCTAGAAGAGGTCAATCTGAAATACTAATCTAATAATCTGTAAAGTCAGAAAAAGCTGCATGAGGAAGCTAAAATAAGATCTCCTCAGTTCAGTTCAGTTCAGCCACTCAGTCGTGTCTGACTCTTTCAGATCCCATGAATTGCAGCATGCCAGGCCTCCTTGTCCATCACCAACTCCTGGAGTACACTCAAACTTACGTCAATCGAGTCGGTGATGCCATCCAGCCATCTCATCCTCTGTCGTCCCCTTTTCCTCCTGCCCCCAATCCTTCCCAGCATCAGAATCTTTTCCAATAAGTCAACTTTTCGCATGAGGTAGCCAAAGTGCTGGAGTTTCAGCTTTAGCATCATTCCTTCCAAAGAACACCCAGGACTGATCTCCTTTAGAATGGACTGGTTGGATCTCCTTGCAGTCTTTGGGACTCTCAAGAGTCTTCTCTAACACCACAGTTCAAAAGCATCAATTCTTCAGCACTCAGCTTTTTTCATAGGCCAATTCTCACATCCATACATGAACTACTGGAAAAACCATAGCCTTGACTAGATGGACCATTGTTGGCAAAGTAATGTCTCTGCTTTTGAATATGCTCTCAAGGTTGATCATAACTTTCCTTCCAAGGAGTAAGTGTCTTTTAATTTCATGGCTGCAATCACCATCTGCAGTGATCTCGTAGGCATTAACAAAAACAAAAAAGCAATGAAAGTGGAAGAAACGGCATAGGCACAGTGAGACTGAGAAGAATGGAACACAGAGTGACAGGTCAGTGTGATTGAAGAATAGAGTTCAAGGAACACCGTAAAGATTGAGAATAAGGTAGAATTCAGAGTCCTCATAGGCTCTTCTCAGGTTCTTGGTTTCTGTCACAAGGCCTAGCTGGTGATTGCAGCAAAGTAGACAGTGTGCAAGGAACATATGTGGATGCTACAGAATGGATAGGAGACCACTGAGTCAACTACAGTTGAGAAATCCACACATTTGGGGCCAGGTTGGTGGCAATAAAGAAAGTGATATGTGGCTGAATCTAAAGCGTGATAAGGAGTAGAATTAAGCATAACTGAGATATAGATAGGGTGAAGTGGGTTAGGAAAGGAAGTAGTCAAGAATAAATAGTAGTGTCAATCACAGAAGGAGAGAATTTGTGTTGTTGTTGTCAGTAAGTGATGCCCAAATCTTTTGAACCCCATGGGCTCCCGCCTGCCAGACTTCTCTTCCCTGTCTCCCAGAATTTGTTCAGATTCATCTCCATAGGTTTGGTGATGTTACTGAAAGGTTGTTGTTGAATTACAACGCTGGGATTCTTGGCTCCCAGAGGAGAATAATTCAATCCGGGGCCAGAGACGAGGCTTGATCGCTCACAGCTTTTGTGTAACAAAGTTTTATTAAAGTATAAAGGAGATAGAGAAAGCTTCTGACATAGGCATCAAAAGGGGGCAGAAAGAGTACCTCACTGCTAGTCTTTAGCTGGATGTTATATAGTCATCAGCAGTCTGTTAATGAAAGAAAGAAATGTCTCAAAACTTAGAATGGCACCAGGCCCCTCACCCATAGGATGTATTTTGGGATAATCTTGGCTCCAAATGGTTCATCTTGGGCCCTAAAAGGATTAACTTGAATCTTGAAGAAGGGCAGAGCACCATACAAATAGTGTTATTACATAGCTTAAGATAAGCATTTCCATTAGAAAAAGGCAATGGTTAACTTCAAGCAAAACCAGGTGTCATTATGGCAACACAGAATTTTAAGAGAAACCACCTTTTAAATTTGTTTGGAGAAGGAAAAAATATCGCTAGTTTCTTTCCTCCTGCTGCTTAAGAGAGATAAAATGTCTGACACTTGCAGGCTATTTCCTCCGTTTGGAGACCCCTGGCCTTCCTGCCTGTTACCCTCTCATTATCTAACCATCTCATCATCTGCTGACCACTTCTCCTTTTACTTTCATCATTCCCAGCGTCAGGGCATTTTCTACTGAGTCAGTTCTTTGCATCAGGGGGCGAAAGAAAGAAAGAACACGGAAAGATAACTAAGTTTTCCAAGGAGAGGTCCTGAAACTGTTTAGGATACAGATACAGCAAACACTTTTGATAAAATTCAACACACAAAGGGGTGGTCCTAAGATGGCGGAGGAATAGGACAGGGAGACCACTTTCTCCCTCACAAATTCATCAAAAGAACATTTCAACACTGAGTAAATTCCACAAAACAACTTCTGAATGCTGGCAGAAGACATCAAACACCCAGAAAAGCAGATCATTGGCTTCAGAAACAGGTAGGAAAAAATGTAAAAGATGAAAAAAGAAGCAATGGAGGTAGGGAGGGAGCTCCATCCTGGGAAGAGACTCGTAAGAAGAGAGGTTTCCAAACACCAGGAAACATTCCCGCTGCCAAGTCTGGGATGAACCCTGGAAGTACAGAGCACAACATAACATGAAGGAAAAATAAATAACTAAACCCAACAGATTATGAGCCCAACAGTAACTCTCCCAGTGGAAAAGCAGCACAGATGCCTGCATCCACCACTAACAAGTGGGGGCAGGGCAGGGAGATGCGGGAAGCATGGACTGCAGTGCTTTTTAAGAATCGGGCTGTGGGAGTTGCGGGCTGCAAAGAATCGGGCCAGAACGCCTGCCCCGCGCGTGACCAGAGTGACCACGCATGACCAGAGCAAATTAACTTGGGCTAGCAATCCAGACTGTGGGATAGCTACCACGCGAAATGCTCANTGCGGGAAGCGTGGACTGCAGTGCTTTTTAAGAATCGGGCTGCGGGAGTCGCGGGCTGCAAAGAATCAGGCCAGAACGCCTGCACCGCGCATGACCAGTGACCACGCATGACCAGAGCGAATTAACTTGGGCTAGCAATCCAGACTGTGGGATAGCTACCATGCAAAATGCTCAAACATTAGACACTGCCAGGACCACACACAGAACAAAGGACAGAACGGAAATAGCCGGCTGCAGACCATCCCCCTCCGGTGAGAGGCAGCCAGAGCCTTAAGGGCTGGAAGGGGGCAATCACAGCCCAAAAGTGTCATTATCTACCAAAATGCAAGCAGGCTTCTTTGCTAACTAAGACTTCTGGGCGTTCTGGGCAGTCATCATCCCCCTGAGAAGGAATGCCAGCAGTACACCCAGAAAACTGAGCAGCAGGGAAATGTGACCAGTTGCAGCAATTGCACTCACCAAAATCCTGACCTACTCAGACCTGGGAAGGGCACAAAATTCAGGCCCAACCAAATATGCGCCTCTGAAGTCTACCTGATCGCCGAGCCTGAATGGCTTAGACCAGAGAGGTGAATGAAGCCTAGGACCGGCCTCAGACGGTTACCCGGCAGAGCAACTTAGAGCCTGAGTGGTGCACGCTGTGAGCAGGGGAAAGACAAGCGCAGATGAGACACTGAAAGTGCATGCCAGTAGTATTTGTTTCCAGTATCCCTCCCTCTCCACAGCGTGACTGAAGCATCCTTTTTTTTTTTTTAATGTTGATGTTGTTGCATGAATGTTTTTTCTTTCTTTTTCTTTAAGTTTCTTAAATTTTAAGTCCTCTATTTCTTTAATGTTTATTTTTATAACATATTATTACTTTTCAAAAAAAAAGAAAGAAAGAAAGAAAGAGAGAGACCCTATTTTTAAAGCAAACACCATATATAGTCTTTTTGTGGTTGATGTTGTTTTTAAAAAATTCTTGTGGCTTTTTTTTTNGCAGGGGAAAGACAAGCGCAGATGAGACACTGAAAGTGCATGCCAGTAGTATTTGTTTCCAGTATCCCTCCCTCTCCACAGCGTGACTGAAGCATCCTTTTTTTTTTTTTAATGTTGATGTTGTTGCATGAATGTTTTTTCTTTCTTTTTCTTTAAGTTTCTTAAATTTTAAGTCCTCTATTTCTTTAATGTTTATTTTTATAACATATTATTACTTTTCAAAAAAAAAGAAAGAAAGAAAGAAAGAGAGAGACCCTATTTTTAAAGCAAACACCATATATAGTCTTTTTGTGGTTGATGTTGTTTTTAAGGTGGATTCATGTCAATGTATGGCAAAACCAATATGGTATTGTAAAGTAAAATAAAGTAAAAATAAAATTTTTAAAAAAATAAATAAATAAAAAATAAAGCAAACACCATATATAGTCTTTTTGTGGTTGATGTTGTTGTTTTTAAAAAAATTCTTGTGGCTTTTGTTTTTTCTTTTTTCTTTCTTTTTCTTTTTTTCCTTCTTCCTCTGCTTCTTTTCTTCAACAAATTGTATTTTTGAAAATCTAATCTCTACTCCAAATTTTTAACCTTTGTTTTTTGGTATTTGTTGTCAATTTTGTACATTTAAAACCCCCAATCTTCAGTAGCCAATTTTACCTGAGAGTGAGATTACTGGCTTGACCACTCTTTCCTCCTTTGGACTCTCCTTCTTCTCCACCAGATGGCCTCTATCTCTTCCCACCCCCTTCTCTTCCCTACCCAACTCTGTGAATCTCTGTGTGTTCCAGACGGTGGAGAACACTCAGGGAACTGGTTATTGGCTGGATCTGTCTCTCTCATTTTCATTTCCCTCTTTTATCCTCCTGGCCACCTCCATCTATTTCCTCCCTCTCCTCTTCCCTGTATAATTTTGTGAACACCTCTGAGCGGTCCAGACTGTGGAGCACACATAAGGAAGTGATTACTGGCTAGCTTGCTCTCTCCTCTTTTGATCCCACCTCATCTCATCCCAGTCACCTCTAACTAGCCCCTCACTCTTCTCTTCTCCATGTAACTCAGTGAACCTCTCTGGGTGTCCCTCAATGTGGAGAAACCTTTCATCTTCAATGTAGATATTTTATCATTGGTGCTGTATAGCTGGAGAAGCCTTGAGGCTATTATAAAAATAAAACTGAAAACCAGAAGCAAGAGACTTAAGTCCAAATCCTGAGAACAGAGAAATCGTGAATCCAGGGAACATTAATCGATAGGAGATCGTCAAATGTCTCCATACCTACACTGAAACCAAGCACTACCCAAGGGCCAACAAGTTCCAGAGCAAGACATACCACACAAATTCTCCAGCAACACAGGAACACACTCCTGAACTTCAATATACAGGCAGCTCAAAGTTACTCCAAAATCATTGATGTCTCATAACCCATTACTCATAACCCACTCCAGAGAGAAGAAATCCAGCTCCACCCACCAGAACTCCAACACAAACCTCCCTGACCAAGAAACCTTGACAAGCCACTGATACAACCCCACCCACAGTGAGGAAACACCATAATTACGAGAACTCCACAAATTCCCAGAATATAGAAAGGCCACCCCAAACGCAGCAATATAATTCAAGATGAAGAGACAGAGGAATACCCAGCAGGTAAAGGAACAGGAGAAAAACCCACCAAACCAAACAAAAGAGGAAGAGATAGGAAATCTACCTGAGACAGAGCAAGACATACCACGCAAATTCTCCAGCAACACAGGAACACACCCCTGAGCTTCAATATACAGGCAGCTCAAAGTTACTCCAAAATCATTGACGTCTCATAACCCATTACTGGACACTTCATAGCACTCCAGAGAGAAGAAATCCAGCTCCACCCACCAGAACTCCAACATAAGCCTCCCTAACCAAGAAACCTTGACAAGCCACTGATACAACCCCACCCACAGTGAGGAAATTCCATAATAAAGAGAACTCCACAAATTCCCAGAATATAGAAAGGCCACCCCAAAGGCACAATTTACTCTTTATTTTGCTTTTTGTTTGTCTGTTTCTTTTTAAGGATAGAGACTTGAACGTACTTTAATACAGAACGAGGTCAAATGGATATATTGAAAATTTCAATTAGCTTTAAACATGAAGTAATCTTTATCTTCCAAGGCTAAGAGAAAGGAAATATTTATTTAAGTGGAACTGAATTTTTTGATTGTGATAGTTATTGTTTAGGGCTTCATTTTCTCTAGGTATAAGGTAAGGTAATTATTAAAGTATTGAAGAGAATGGTAAATAATTGGAGCAGAGTCTTGATGAAAATCAGAGGCTGTATATTTAAAAGATAAAACAAAAGAAATCATGGTGGTCTTAAGATTCTGACTATAGTTTTGAGTCCACGTATTTTATTTTTTTTTGCAAGTCTAAGTAACTGTATGGAAAAGGAAATGGCAACCCACTCCAGTATTCCTGTCTGGAGAATTCCATGGACAGAGAAGCCTGGCAGGCTACAGTCCATGAGGTCGCAAAGAGTTGGACACAACTGAGCGACCAACACACACCTAACTGTATATTTCCCTCCAATAGGGCTTAACCTCCAGGGTTAGTAACAGAGAAAGATGCACTGTTGCACTGACTCAGAATTTTAGCTACACCTGATATTTTATGGCAAGGATAAAGGGTTGAAGGGGTTGGGATGTTAATGAGTAAGGGCAAAAGGAGTTAAATTAGGAAAAAAATAAACTAGAAGGATGGCAATGTATGAGATATAAGAGATTATATTTCCTAAACTTAAACTCTTCCAGATGAAGGATATGATGGGCATTTCAATTCAAGAAGTCTTTAAGTTTTGAGAATGGTTTTGTGATAGACCTGCCAGAATGGGATGTTAAACTATCTTTAAATTATCACAGGCATTTGGAGTAATGACAGCAAAAGTTCCTATCTGCAAGATGTCATGAAATGAAGGTTATTACCTGGATTGAAGAAGACAAAGTGTCTTACAGCCAGATTGCCTGAAACTCACAAGAACATGTACATATAACAGATTCAGAAACAAGAAATGTGATGGAAATAATTCCATAGTGAAGGGCACAGGAGAATGTGTTCTCAGGGAAAACCAAATGATAGTCAAAGCAGGCAGGTGGCAAAGCTTGTGGAAAAGATAGAGAGTGATTGGTTGGTTTTATTTACAAAGTCACAAGAGTTCCAAGCAGTGAAGAGAAAGAGCTGGAGGGTAACTGATATTGGGAGACTTCAAGGGATGGGAGATTCAATTTTATCAAGGGATGAGAAAATAAGAGAACATAAAAATTAGTTGAGAACAGGAGGAATGACTTCTCAAGGACTATAGCGATGTCTAAGTCTCATGAAAGAAAGGTAAAGGAGTAAACAGACCACTTTTCTCTGTAAGGAATGTTTCAAGTTATCCATAATAGTAGAGACAATGCTTTCATGAGTCATATTAAAACTTGAGTGAAGAGGAGGAACTTTGTCTTAGGGTGGGAGTTGGGACCTATTTTGATGAAGAGCCATACACTAAGAACACAGCTATTTTGTGACAATGAATATCATCTACCACCCACAATAAATAAATATGTTTACTTAATATAAACAAATGAATGTCTACCATCCACCATAAATAAAAGACCATAAAGAAATCTGAGGGCCAAATAATTGATGATTTTGAACTATGGTTTTGGAGAAGACTCTTAAGAGTCCCTTGGACAGCAAGAAAATGAAACCAGTCAATTCTAAAGGAGATTGGTCCTGAATATTCATTGAAAGGAATGAAGCTCCAGTACTTTGACCGCCTGATGTGAAGAACTGACTTATTGGAAAAGACCTTGATGCTGGTAAAGATCGAAGGCAGGAGGAGAAGGGTATGACAGAGGATGAGATGATTGGATGGCATCACCAACAGTATGGACATGAGTTTGAGCAAGCTCTGGGATTTTGGTGATGGACAGGGAAGCCTGGTATGCTGCAGTCTATGGGGTCTCAAACAGTCAGACATGACTGAGCAACTGAACTGAACTGATCCACTATAAATAAACAAACAAAGCCCACGCCAAAATAAAACCTAAGTTGTGAAAGCTGATATTGTTTTTAAATAATAAGCTTTGGTATTACATAAATGTAATTTCTAAATTTCTCTCATTTTAATATGTAGGTGTTCTGCTGTGTGTTAGGGTTCCCCAGAGAAACAGAACAAGTGGAATAGGCACATAAAGAGAGAAAGAGATTTAATTTAAAGAACTGTTCACATTAATCATGGAGGTTGGCAAGTTCAAAATCTGTAGGTTGGGGCAGCAGACTAGAGATCAAGGAGTTGCTGAGTCTTAAGTTCAAGTCCAAAGGCTTTCTGTTGCAGAACTGACTGGTCAGGGGAGGTCAGACTTTTTTCTATTCATGTTTCACACCTAATATGATGGAGGGCAATTTGCTTTACACCAAGTCCAACAATTTATCTGTTAATCTCATTCCAAAGCACTCTGATAGAAACACCCGGAACCATGTTAGAGTGCACATTTGGACACCATAGCCCGGCCAAGATGACCCAGAAAATTAGCCATCTCACAGTCTACAATCTGTAGACTAGAATTAGTAGATTGTAGTAATCTGTAGATTGTAGAATTAGTCTACAATCACTGGCCATCCTTGAATTTTATAGCTTCTGTGTACATCAGAAAAAAATCAATTTTTAAACAGCTGTACAACGCTGTATACTTACCCACTGTTATGGTATAGATAATTCCAGTTTATTCTTTTTTTAATTTAAATTTATTTATTTTAATTGGAGGCTAATTACTTTACAATATTGTATTGGTTTTGCCATACATCAACATGAATCTGCCACGAGTGTACTTACATCTACCTTCTGAAGACAAAAAAGATAAAGAACAGATAGTAGAAATATTATCCTTATAAAGTTTAAAGATAATGAGACTTACATGGTCTAAAAAGATGTGTAAGATAAAACAGCCTCTAAATTAGTATAACCAGTCTGGTATGTCAGCCTTCTGATTATGCATCTAAGATGTACCACAACACCACAGTGGTACCATAAAGAGAAATTAATCTATACTCGGATCAATTTCAAAAGAGCCACAACAGTGAGTCCCTTTAAATTTAGGCAAAGCATCATTCTTCATTAGAGAACCAGCAGGAGGTGAGGGAACTAATTAACTTAGCTACTTTAAAGGTACCCACAGGTGTTCATGGCAGCAATGTACTATTTACCAGCCATAATCTAGAGGTGATCTTTATATGGAAATCCTTAACTTGAAAATAAGGATGATTTCATATTACATTCCAAAGAACAGAATTGTCTTTAAACTGCCCTTCTTTTCTCAAAAGATTTGATCTCTGAAGCCTGAAATGAAACTTTAACATTTTCAATTAAATCTAAGCCTTCAAGGTTTGGTTGAAACTAAGAAAATGATTTGTGAAGCTCTTTTCAAACTGCCTCTGAAAAAAGCTTCAAGCTAGTGAAGTTCTAGTTCTTAACATTTAGACTAGTTATAAAAGAGAAGTCCCTTAATACTGAACTTCAGCCATAATATTCAAGCTATGCAAAAAAGAAAGCGGTCCTAAGATGGCGGAGGAATAGGACGGGGAGACCACTTTCTCCCTCACAAATTCATCAAAAGAACATTTCAACACTGAGTAAATTCCACAAAACAACTTCTGAATGCTGGCAGAAGACATCAGACACCCAGAAAAGCAGATAATTGGCTTCAAAAACAGGTAGGAAAAAAATATAAAAGATGAAAAAAGAAGCAATGGAGGTACGGAGGGAGCTCCATCCTGGGAAGAGACTCGTAAGAAGAGAGGTTTCCAAACACCAGAAAACATTCTCACTGCCAAGTCTGGGACGAACCCTGGAAGTACAGGGCACAACATAACATGAAGGAAAAATAAATAACTAAAACCAACAGATTATGAGCCCAACAGTAACTCTCCCAGTGGGAAAGCAGCACAGATGACTGCATCCACCACTAACAAACGGGGGCTGGGCAGGGAGACACAGGAAGCGTGGACTGCAGTGCTTTTTAAGAATCGGGCTGTGGGAGTCGCAGGCTGCAAAGAATCGGGCCAGAACGCCTGCCCCGTGCGGGACCAGAGGGCCCGCGCATGACCAGAGTGAATTAACTTGGGCTAGCTATCCAGACTGTGGGATAGCTACCACGCGAAATGCTCAAACATTAGACACCGCCAGGACCATGCACAGAACAAAGGACGGAACGGAAATAGCCGGCTGCAGACCATCCCCCTCCAGTGACAGGCAGCCAGAGCCTTAAGGGCTGGAAGGGGGCAATCGCAGCCCAAAAGTGTCATTACCTACCAAAATGCAAGCAGGCTTCTTTGCTAACTAAGACTTCTGGGGGTTCTGGACAGTCATCATCCCCCTCAGAAGGAACGCCTGTGGTACACCCAGAAAACTGAGCAGCAGGGAAAAGCGACCAGTTGCAGCAATTGGGTTCACCAAAATCCTGAGCTACTCAGACCTGGGAAGGGCGCAAAATGCAGGCCCAACCAAATATGCGCCTCTGAAGGATACCTGAGAGCCGAGCCTGAGTGGCTTAGACCAGAGAGGTGCATGAAGCCTAGGACCGGCCTCAGACGGTTACCCTGCAGAGCAACTTAGAGCCTGAGTGGTGCACGCTGTGAGCAGGGGAAAGACAAGCACAGATGAGACACTGAAAGCGCATGCCAGTAGTATTTGTTTCCAGTATCCCTCCCTCTCCACAACGTGACTGAAGCATTCTTTTTTTTTTTTTTTTAATGTTGATGTTGTTGCATGAATGTTTTTTCTTTCTTTTTTTTTAAGTTTCTTAAATTTTAAGCCCTCTATTTCTTTAATTTTTATAGCATATTATTACTTTTCAA
>SJYT01014218.1:2383-27128 GCA_006410635.1 Cephalophus harveyi
CTCTTGAGAGTCCCTTGGACTGCAAGGAGATCCAACCAGTCCATTCTGAAGGAGATCAACCCTGGGATTTCTTTGGAAGGAATGATGCTAAAGCTGAAACTCCAGTACTTTGGCCACCTCATGAGAAGAATTGACTCATTGGAAAAGACTCTAATGCTGAGCGGGATTGGGGGCAGGAGGAGAAGGGGATGACAGAGGATGAGATGGCTGGATGGCATCACGGTCTCTTTGGACATGAGTCTGAGTGAACTCTGGGAGATGGTAATGAACAGGGAGGCCTGGCGGGGCTGCGATTCATGGGGTCGCAAAGAGTCAGACACGACTGAGCCCCTGAACTGAACTGAAAGCAAAATAAACTAAACCTTTCCAGTAAGGGTGACTGTGTTATAGATTAAACTCATTAATATTGAGTCGTGTTTCCCAAGATGGACCCAAATAAGGATTGATAGAAGACACATGTTTGGGAAATTTGAGTGGTAACAGTAGGGAGCTGAAAACAAGCAACAAAGAATTGAGCAGGTGACCAGTGCCAGGGAGATAACATGGCAGAGGAAAGACTCCTATTAATGCATAGCAGTTGTTTACAATACAATCTTAGTTTGCCTACGATAATAAAGTTCTCCAGCTCTGATGTCCTCAGATCTGAGTTAGAAATCCCTACTCCACAATATAAGAACTATACCTTTGAAAGTTTCTGTTTTCTCATCTGTAAAATAAGTGTATTAATAAAATTTGGTTTAGAGAGTTATTTTGAGGACTAGATGTGATAATGCAGTTAAATAATGCTACATTTCATTAGCTATTATCATTATAACCCCTCCAAGCCAGACAAGATAAGAATAAAATGTGAACAAGTAGGTTTAGACAGTGACAGATTAGGATAGTTGATTCTAAATGGGAATGAAAACAAGAGTATGTAATCAAGCACAGAGTAGAACTATGTGCTCAGCTGCTCAGGTGTGTCGGACTCTTTGTGATGCCATGAACTGTAGCCCACCAGGCTCCTCTGTCCGTGGGATTTTCCAGGCAAGAATACTGGAGTGGGTTGCCACTTGCTTCTCCAGAGTAGAACCCTAAGTAACTATATTTCAGAACTCTAGAGACAATGATCACATCAGAGTTCATGTGAAAGGCACCTAATGGACTGATACAGTGAACACGTTGCATAGCTATACCTACTGGCCATGATATAAGATGCTAATGTTAATATGTTATCTATCTAGGTAATTAGAAACAAAGGCACAAAATAATTTATTTGGTCATCCATTTGCATGATCAGTATGAATTGATATTAAAAAAGAATTCTTCTAATCCAAAGTATGTTGAAAATGCATTATTTCATAATGAGAATTACAGTCTCTAGAAATTTACCATGTATGAGAACAATTATACCTGCCCTAAGAGAAGAAAGAAGCTCTTAAAATATGAGAAATTATACTTTCCCAGAGTGGTGTCTGTTAGTACCTGGGATGGCACTGATAGAAGTCATAATAGGATGAACACCACGGGAAACTTGGTGCTTAGAATTAATCTATGGAAAGAGCAAAGTCTCAATTGATTCCCTGCATTCAGGCTTTAACTACTGATAGCTGTAAATTGTCATCTTTAAAACAATGCTGCTGACTGTATGCCTTTCATTAATCCACCTTTGAACTTCAGCCCTCTTAAAAATCCGTCTGGTGGCAAGCTTGGACTTGTATGATGTTTGACACATGGCACAGAATTGACAAGAAATTTAGTTGTTTAGTTCAGTTTGCAAATGCAAGAGAAAGCTTGCCACACGAGGCAGTTTTACTCTTTCTACTATCCTTAATATAAGTGAAAGGAAACTATGTCTCTTTGGCAACTATGATGAATGTTTGACATAAATTAGCTGAAAACTCAATATGTAATTTATTCCTGGTTGGAATTTTCTCCAGAGTAGGTTATGCTGTATACTGCACAGACCTACATATAAGGAGAAACAAGTCGAGTTATAATTACATTCACATGTTAGCTAATTGGGCCCTTCGGGGCCTTCTTCCTAATTATAAGAGGACATACAAAGAAGAACTAACACTAAAAGTGAGTACGTATAGAATGAATATGAGTTAAAATGCGTTGTGCTGGCTATATAAAAGCTGTAAAACTTGATAGGAAAGGAAAGCTATTACTTGCAAGACATCTCCTACACATTAAAAAAAGAAAATTAAGTCTACAGCAGTGTCATTGACAGACTATATGATGAGAAAAAAAAAAATTATGCTAGGTGGCTTTAAAGAGGACATATTTAAAAAGGAAGGCTCCTAATCTATATTCTAGATGTATTTTTTCCTGTTTTAGGAATGCAAGGAAATTATGGTCTTATGATACCACTTGAAATAAATAAATATATATATATATATATTTGTGGCAAATTCATTATATATAAGATTTTTGTAAGACTTTTGAAAAGAAAGTTATATAGCTATATTACATAAACATAAGCTTGAAAATCTTCAGAGAATTCATTCATTTGTAATGCTTAAATTTTGATGATATCATTTCATAATAAGAGAGAAGGTAGATTTTAATTCCCAACATTGGAAAGCTATACATTATTGCTCTAACTCTTAAAGTAAAATTTACAGTTCTTTCTCTTCAGTTTCTCTTGGGGAATAGCAGAAAGGGTGGAGAAAGAGTGTACCCATGTTAGAGTAAATCATGGGACTTTTTTACAAGGTTGTAATTCATTTTATTTTACATCAAATGGTACCCTTTTGACACATCTATAAAAGTCTGAATGTTTATAGTAGATGTGTATATAATATTACACTACACCTCATAACTGAGATAAACTGGCAAGAACCCTAAAGCTCAATAGGAACAAGATTGCCCTTATCTCTTAAAACTGTCATTTTAATTTTCCACACTAGACAATGCTATAGATGAAGGACGACTTAAGATCCCGGTGACTGTTAGACTACAATCTTGTAATGTTTTGAATTTAGTATCTAATCAAGTTGCTTTGCTTTTAGTATTCTTATCTTGATTTATGTGAATTGGTATCGGGTACCCTCCTTAGTATACCCGGAGGAACAGTGTATTTTACAGTATTCTAAATGCAAATCCTGCTTCTAGATTTATACCATGGACAATGCAGTCGCACTATTAAAAAATAATTTAAAATGAAACCCAGAAAAATTGAAATGACACTTTTTGAGTCAAATAGTCTTTAGCAGCTGGTACTGATGCTCCGCGGGCTGCCGTAACTGAGACAGAGCGCTTGAGCAGGGCACAGTCCAAAGCCTGCAATTTCAAAGTTACCTTCTGTGGAGCTGGAATTAAATGCCCAGTTAATACAAAGGGAAATTTCCCTCGTGCAAAATCTAATCAAATGTAATATGTCTACATTATAACTACCATTTTTATGACTATTATAATTCAGGTTCCTAATTATAAGTTCAGTTCATAAAAAGAAAATTGGCTTTCATTTGAGCAGCATTTTCAGTAAGAAAGGGGAAATGCGCATTTAAGTACACAAGTTTTCAATACCCATTATAGGCCCAATTCTACCTTCAAATACTGATATTCAACTCCCTATGCAGTCAGGTTTATATACAAATCTTGGGCTCAGCATAAGTAGGAAAAGTACAGAAATTATTCCTGAGTAAGGAAGGGGGAATTAAACTACTCAGATTTCTTCCAGATTTGAAAGAGAAAAAAAAAAAAAATTTAGGCAAACTTAAAATATCCAAGTTAAAAATTAGCCGAATCTAAAAATGTTTACTTTGTTTTTTATTTTTTGTGTGTTTGTTTTTAAATCTAAAAACACACACTTGCACATAAGACTAAAGGACAAAGTGTTTGCATTCTGAAGCCAGGCTATAAAAGCTGATTTAACTTTTAACATCTGAAATGTGTCATAGTGGGCCTGAATGCTAAGCATTCCATCTTCCCTTTACATGAATCATAAGACCCAAATATCTAGGAAACCAAACCTTCTCTGCCTCTAAACTAGAGCACTGATTTTAATTACAAAATGAGTGCAATTGTCTATTTGGTTGAGGGCAAAGTGATAAGAAGCCCGCGCTGCCATGAAGCTTGCAAGACAAAAAGTAGTTTTGCTCCAGTAAGACAGGAGATAGGAAAGTTGAATGGACACAAGTTTCTTTGGCTCCCAAAGAAACACTGGAATAGGAAATTCATGAAAATTGATTAGGCAATCTGAAAGTGCATCAGCAGTGGTGCTAAGTAATATGTATAAAACAATAAAAGACATGAAAAGATCATTAAAATATAAAAATCTATCTTTATATTTCTGAAATATTAAGTTATAGGTGTTCAGCTGTCCAAAGGAAGTGTTCTCTGCAGAGCCCGCACATGCTTGTATGATAGTGTTGGCAACATCTAGAAAAGGCAACTGAATTTAGTGACTGAACAGACATAAAAAGGCCCACTTGGAAATTCTTATTAAAATAAACCAAGGTTCATTAGACTTTCCAGCTTATGAGAAATGTATCCCTGATCTAAAAGGAAATATCTCTTTCTAATTCATTTATTTCTGTTTCTGTAGAGTGCATTTTTCTTTTGAAATGGAAGATATGAACTGCATCTGATTTTGCTAGCCATTATGTTCAGGATTTACAGCACATAATAGCCTCCCATAAATATTTGATAAATGAATTTATATAGGAAAAGGTATAATTCTTGAACTTATTTTCTCTGATCAAGCATATTTAAAATATAGTCACTATTTTTTCAGTGATTTTTAACAGGGATTCTTGTGAAAGGAAATTAAGTGTAATTAAACTTACTAAAGTATTCACACGTAATACACTAAGTAGTAAGCACTATGGTTTGTACACTATATATTTTATAGCTTGACAATCCAGTATTCAGTGGGGAAAAAATGAGATATTTTAAGAATGCAAGTGCTTATTGAGGTGTGAAAAGGAAAAATCAGGAATCATGCCCCTATCCTGAGGTCAGAAAGTTGCTACTGCTACAGGCACTTAGAAATCAGAAAATGTTAGGAACTTACTTCCAATGTCACAGCTTCCCAGCTTCCCTTTAGCTATAAGGCTGGTATCTAGGAATGGATTCTTACAGACACACTTTTAGAAAAAGAGTAAGGAGCAGGGAACTGTTCCAGAATAGGTCACATGAAAAATAACAAGGACACTTAACTTGGGAAATAGAAAGTTTAAAAAAAAAAGCAAAATTGACAAGATATGTTTTGTATGAATAATTTAGGAAATTCAAGATGGTGCCCATGTGATCCTAAGCAGAGAACAACACTGATTAGAATGAGGACCCAATGAGTTAGCTCTAAGTCACTGAAATAGTTCCAAATTTAATAAGTAAAAATTTTAAAATGCTAGAGGCTGAGTTAGATGATCTCAACAATTTGTGTTACTTATATTACCAGAAAAAATGCAGTTGTGAAATAAGTATACTTCTCAAATTACTGACATGTTAACTATATTAAATAATTAGTCATGAAATGTAACTTTCACTTTGACATTAGTATCCTAGATAAAAATTGATGAATTCTGTTCTCTAACAACTGAAACCTTCTATTGATAGCAGTAATTGTAATTGTACCTTCTAATCTCTTACTCTTTGCCAAACACTCTGAAATTACAGGAGAGCAATGATTTTGCTTTGCCTCATTTTCAAGTAATCCCAGCACATATGGCTTGTAACTTGTGATTCAAAACCAGGTCTATGAGGAGCTGAAATCTACTAATAAAAGACTTTAGAAACTTGTCAAAACAAAACATAATACACCATGAAAACAATGCACATCATTATATAAATAATTTAGGTTTATATATGATTCTAAATGAAATGAACATTCAAAAGATAAATTGCTATTTTCTTTGTTACAAGATTATTTTGTGATATATTTTGTAGCAAATAATTTAAGTGAATAATTTATTTAATTGGTCTGTCCCCAGCATGATTCCTAGAGTCATAAACAATGGGTTCAAGTTGTAACATCTACTAATTATGTGATGTTGTACAATTGACTTAATTTTTTCATCTTCCATTTCCTACAGTTCAGTTCAGTTACTCAGTCATGTTCGACTTTTTGGAATCCCATGGACTGCAGCACGCCAGGCTTCCCTGTCCATCACCAACTCCCAGAGCTTGCTCAAACTTATGTCCATAGAGTCAGTGATGCCATCCAACCATTCCATCCTCTATTGTTCCCTTCTCTTCCTGCCTTCAAATCTTCCCACCATCAGGGTCTTTTCCAGTGAGTCAGTGCTTCAGATCAGGTGGCCAAAGTATTGGAACTTCAGCTTCAGCATCACTCCTTCTGGTAAATATTCAGGACTGATTTCCTTTAGGATGGACTGGCTGGATCTCCTTGCAGTCCAAGACTCTCAAGAGTCTTCTCCAATATCACAGTTCAAAAACATCGATTCTTCAGTGGTCAGCTTTCTTTATGGTCCAATTCTGACATCCACACATGATTAGTGGAAAAACCATAGCTTTGAGTAGATGGACCTTTGTTGGCAAAGTAATGTCTCTGTATTTTAATATGCTGTCTAGGTTGGTCATAGCTTTTCTTCCAAGGAGCAAGTGTCTTCTAATTTCATGGTTGCAATCACCATTAATTGCAGTGATTTTGGAGCCCCCCACAATAAAGTCTCTCACTGTTTCAACTGTTTCCACATTTATTTGCCATGAAGTGATGGGACTTGATGCCTTGATCTTAGTTTTTTGAGTGTTGAGTTTTAAACCAACTTTTCACTGTTCTATTTCACTTTCACTAAGAGGCTCTTTAGTTCTTCTTCAGTTTCTGCTATAAGGTTGGTGTTATCTGCTTACCTGAGGTTATTGATATTTCTCCCAGCAACCTTGATTCCAGCTTGTGCTTCCTCCAGCCCAGTTTTTCTCATGATGTACTCTGCATAGAAGTCAAATAACCTAGGTGACAATATACAACCTTGACATATTCCTTTCCCAATTTGAAACCAGTCTGCTGTTCCATGTCTGGTTCTAACTGTTGCTTCTTGATTCACATACAGATCTCAGGAGGCAGATAAGGTGGGCTGGCATTTTCATCATTTGAAGAATTTTCCACAGTTTGTTGTGATCCACACAAACACATTGGCATAGTCAATAAAGCAGAAGTAGGTGTTTTTCTGGAACTCTGTTGATGTTTCTATGATCCAACAGATGCTGGCAATTTGATCTCTGGTTCCTCTGCCTTTTCTAAATCCAACTTGAACCATCTGGAAGTTTTCAGTTCACATAGTTTTGAAGCCTAGCTTGGAGAATTTTCAGCATTACTTTGCTAGCATGTGAGATGAATTCAGTTGTGCTGTAGTTTGAGCATTCTTTGGCATTGCCTTTCTTTGAGATTGGAGTGAAAACTGACCTTTTTCAGTCCTGTGGCCACTGCTGAGTTTTCCAAATTTGCTGGCATATTGAGTGCAGCACCTTCACGGCATCATCATTTAGAGTTTGAAATAGCTCAACTGGAATTCCATCACCTCCACTTTCTTTGGACATAGTGGTGCTTCTTAAGTTTCATTTGACTTCTCATTCCAGGATGTGTGGCTCTAGGCGGTAAGGGATCACACCATTATGGTTATCTGGGTCATGAAGTTCTGTGGGGGGTTTTTTGTGTGTAGTTCTTCTGTGTATTCTACCACCTCCTCTTTATATCTTCTGCATCTGTTTGGTCCATGCCATTTCTGTTCTTTATTGTGCTCATCTTTTCATGAAATGTTCCCTTGGTATCTCTAATTTTCTTGAAGAGATCTCTAATCTTTCCCATTCTATAGTTTTCCTCTATTTCTTTGCATTGATCACTGAGGAAGGCTTTCTTATCTCTCCTTGTTATTCTTCAGAACTCTACATTCAAATAGGTATATTTTTCCTTTTCTCCTTTCCGTTTCACTTCTCTTCTTTTCTCAGCTATTTATAAGATCTCCTCAGACAACCATTTTGCCTTTTTGCATTTTTTTTTCTTGAAGATGGTCTTGATCACTACCTCCTGTATAATATCACAAACTTCTGTCCATAGTTCTTCAGGCATCTGTCTATCAGATCTAATCCCTTGAATCAATTTGTCAATTCTACTGTATAATCATAAGGGATTTGATTTAGGTCATACCTGAATGGTCTACTGGTTTTCCTTACTTTCTTCAATTTAAGTCTGAATTTTGCAATAAGGAGTTCATGATTAGTTTCCTACACTGTCAAATAAATGCTTGTCCACCACATCTCATTTTTATGAGAATTCAATGATGTAAACTATATAAAACTGAAAAATTATAAATATGTGTAAATCATTACAATAACCATAAGTAATTATTGAGTATTTACCTAATGTTAGCTTGCCTGCTGATGATTTTTATTCATCAATTGACTTAATATTCACCATTGTCTTAATATTATTTGAATTCTAAAAAAATCCTATGAATATACTATTATTATTTGTATTTAACAGATAGGAAAAACACTGTCTCTTATACACAATGGGGTATTTAACTCTATATCCTTAAATTCTATTCTGTGTAAATTTTACCATTATTACTAGACTGTTTATATTAATCTATAAGGTATAGAAATAGTTAAATTTTTATTTGGTATTCTCAAATCTACTGAATAATTCAAAGAAAATATACGTAGCTTTCACCCTGTCTGTTTACTCTCTGTAATTTTAAGTAAATTAAAAGAAAAACTATTATATAGTTTATTGAATTTAATTGAAGTTAATAACAGGCTCAGGTTATATGAAAAGGTAATCACTTTACTACTACTGAGAGAGCATGTTGATTAAGTTCTTTTGTTTCTAAGGAATCACAACCAGCTACTAGTATTTCAGTTTTCATTTCAGTTGCTCAATCATGTCTGAGTCTTTGTGACCCCATGGACTGCAGGATACCAGGCTTCCCTGTCCAACACCAACTCGTGGATCTTGCTCAAACTCATGTCCATTGAGTTGGTTATGCCATCCAACCATCTCATCCTCTGTCATCCCCTTCTCCTCCTGCCTTCAGTCTTTCCCAGCATCAGGGTCTTTTCAACTGAGTCAGTTCTTTGCATCAGGTGGCCAAACTATTAGAGTCTCAGCATCAACATCAGTCCTTTCAGTGAACATTCAGGACTGATTTCCTTCAGGATTAACTGTTTTGATATCCTTGCAGTCCAAAGGACTTTCAAGAATCTTCTCCAACACCATAGTTCAAAAACATCAATTCTTCAGTGCTCAGCTTTCTTTATGGTCCAACTCTGACATCCATACATGACTACTAGAAAAATTGTAGCTTTGAATAGGTGGACCTTTGTTGGCAGAGTAATGTCTGTGCTTTTAAATATGCGGTCTAGGTTCATCATAGTTTTTCTTTCAAGGAGCAAGTATCTTTTAATTTCATTGCTGCAGTCACCATCTGTAGTGATTTTGGAGCCCAAGAAATTAAAGTAATACATCTTAAAATATATTTTTTAAGGGATTCCTAATTCAATTGCCTCAAATATTTCAAGGTCTTATAACAATAAAATGTTTTAATAATAATTATAAAATGTAGCACAGTCTGCTATTACATAGCTCTTTAATTTTACTACCAAGAGTACACTGACTGAATATTTCCCAGTGTGTTTTTATTCTAAGTCCCAATTCATTAGGATGAGAGCTTAAAACATTATTCTTTAATGAGAAATTTTTCATGATGAATATCTTTATTCTCTTGTAGTATTTTATTATCTTCTTAATATTAATTTCAGTTCAGTCACTCAGTCATGTCTGACTCTGCAACTCTATGGACTGCAGCACCCTGGGCTTCCCTGTCCATCACCAACTCCAGGAGCTTACTCAAAATAGTGTCCATCAAGTCAATGATGCCAGCCAACCATCTCATCCTCTGTCATCCCCTTCTCCTCCTACCTTCAATCTTTTCCAGCAACAGAGTCTTTTCCAATGAGTCAACTCTTCGCATGAGGTGGCCAAAGTACTCGAGTTTCAGCTTCAGCATCATTCCCTCCAAAGAAATTCCAGGGCTGATCTCCTTCAGAATGGACTGGTTGAATCTCCTTGCAGTCCAAAGGACTCTCAAGAGTCTTCTCCAACACCACAGTTCAAAAGCATCAATTCTTCGGTGCTCAGCTTTCTTCACAGTCCAACTCTTGCATCCATACATGACCACTGGAAAAACCATAGCCTTAACTAGACAGACCTTTGTTGGCCATGATCTTAGTTTTCTTAATATTAATTTAGACATTATAAAAAACTCATAACAGTCAAACATTAAGAATTGAGTCTTTCATCACTTCTAGTTATACATTGGATCTTTTAATTCCACATATAAAATGGAGAAACTATGTTTTATTCATAAGCTTCTCTAGAAAAATGGTAGTTTTGTTACATGAAAAATATGCATGAATACAAGTAAGAAATTTGCCTTTACCTTTCATATAACCCATAAAATATATATTCTTACTTAATAGTCTGTATAAGTACAAATATTTCTTTCTCTTTTATGTGAAAATGTTTCATTAGTGAATCATTTCTTTCTGCTGAGGCTGACTTTTTTCATACAGTAATTTTAGAATGGATTTGAGAACCAGATTGACTCAATCTGACTCATGGTACTGCCACTTTCTGGCTGTGTGCCCTTTGCAAATTCACTCTTCTTTTCCTGCATCAGTTACTCATAAAATGGAAAAAATACTGGCCCTGTCTATCTACCGGGTGATCGTGAGAATTAAGTGATTTAATATGTGAAAAGTCAGAACTATACTGATCATATAAGAAGTGTTATATATCAGGGATTATTACTCAGAAGCTAATTCAAGAAGCATTTTTTGAGAGATTACTATGTGGTAGGCACTCTTCATTGTGTAGAGAGACTATCTTAGTTCCTAGAGTTGATCGGAAATGCCATTATAAATGGAGAACTAGTCACTCTACTAGGAATTCAGTTCATCAAGATAAATACCCTCTAATCGCAAATAGTCAAGGGAATTAAATGATGATTATAATGCATTATGATAAGCATTATATTGGAAATATGCACAGAGTATCCGTTGAAAGCATAAAGAAGGAATATAATGCAGACCAGTCCAGCTCAGGTAGGAAAAAATGACCATTTCTGTAAGAGGTAATATGTGTACTGATTGATGTAGTCTAAAAAGATATTTCTTGAAAAGTGTGAGCAACCTTAAAACACATATGTCAAAAGCAATTTTCCCATAAGAAATAATGAGAAAAGATTACATTGCCTCATTTCTAGGACACCAGCTACAGTTATAGGTTAATTGCTGATTCTGGTTCTGATTAAAAGAGCAGCAGAGGTCTCATCTACTGGCCCCCTAGGGCAAAAAATTGCAAATGCTTCAAGGCTCCCTTAGGAAAGCCTGGTCAATAAAACAATTTCTACTCTGCCCTGTGGAATGGTACACAGAAAAGGCTTTATATAACTTATTAGAGCTAGAGTTTTCTCATTGACCTTGATTACTAAAAGGCTGCTGTCCTGAATGAATTCAAGGCCAATGTGAATAGTTAAAACAACAACAAAAATCCATAAAAATATAAAACAACAATTTAAAAAAAGAAGAAAGAAAAGAAATAAAGCAGAACATACATTCAAAGAAATTCTACAAAAGTGCAAAAAAGAAGTAGCACTGAGAAGCCATTTATCAACAATTAGTTTAAGACAGAAACAATATTTGTGAATAGTAATTGCATATGTTAAAGAGTCTACTAACAAATTGTGCTACGTTTCTATCACAAAAATTCAAATTAGTATATTGTGTTCTTTTTACCTGTTCCGAGGGATTCTAGCAGCATGAAAGCAAGGAAGCCTATTTAAAAAAAGAAAGAAAATCTTAAAACACATAGAAAACAGAAGGTGACAAGAATAGGATGTTAGAGATCAGGATTTTAAATATATTTGAAGAAAAATACAAGTTTTTTATATTACTATTGTTAATATTATAATATATACTTGGCATTCATTTTATTTCCTTTAGAAAATGTATGGTTTTATTTTTAGAGGAAAAAGAAATAACTTGGATCTTAAACTTGAAATTAGAATGAACGAGCATAAAAATCCTCATATGGAACATTTTAGATAATGACTGTAGAAGTAAGTATATATTTAATAGTATGATATTCCTTTTGTGTGCTCTCTAAATGAAACAAGTTTTATTCTTTCTATTAGGCAAGAAATGTGGTCCCCAAGGTAAAGAGGTATAGAATCATACATGTCCAGTGACTGAGCCTAGCCTGAAATTTGCTTGAGTCAAATCAGCAATTTAAATTGATTTATTGTAAAGATCTTGGCATCAGTCTTTCTCTAAAATTTCCTCAAGATAACTCACCTACGAATAAGAATAATGTCTGATTTCTTATGAAAACTAAATTCCTGTAAAGTGATTATTCTTCATAAAGGGCATAATAAAAACATAACAGGGGAAAAAAGCAAAAACAGGAAGTCCACCTAACTTTCCTTCCCAACAAGCACCTCAGCAGTCCTCTAACTCACCAACTTCTGTCAGAGAAAGCTTTCAGTTCTTAACCAGATGTTGGAGGTAAGAAACTCTAACCACTATTACAATAGCTACCATCATATTCGTGCTACTGATAATGCTAGGAGCCAAGTTTTAAACATTAGTTATTTCTGGCCCACTGATGCCAAATAGATTTTTTATGTGTGGCTCTCCGTTATGTGGCTTTAGAAGCATTAACCTCAGAGATGAAGCTGTGAAAGAATTAAAGGGAACAGATGTTGCTGAAACTAGTCTTAATTTTTTAACACCTGACAAAATCCTTATCCTCTGCTGCTGCTGCATCACTTCAGTCGTGTCCGACTCTGTGTGACCCCATAGACAGCAGCCGTCCCTGGAGTTCTCCAGGCAAGAACATTGGAGTGGGTTGCCATTTCCTTCTCCAATCCTTATCTCTTACTGCTGCTGCTGCTAAGTCGCTTCAGTCGTGTCCAACTCTGTGCGACCCCATAGACGGCAGCCCACCAGGCTCCCCCGTCCCTGGGATTCTCAAGGCAAGAACACTGGAGTGGGTTGCCATTTCCTTCTCCAATGCATGAAAGTGAAAAGTGAAAGTGAAGTCGCTCAGTCGTGTCTGACTCATAGCGACCCCATGGACTGCAGCCTACCAGGCTCCTCTACCCATGGGGTTTTCCAGGCAAGAGTACCGGAGTGGGTTTCCATTGCCTTCTCCGCCTTATCTCTTAAAGTATTAGGAAAAGTATATTCTGACAGTGTGTGGTTATTCTTAAGTAATTTGTTCCATAAACAGTACCCAATGGATAGAGTCTCTGCCCCCCTGGAGCTTATAAAGAGGGTCTCAAATAGGAAAGCTAAAATAATATCTGTGGCAACATCAAGGCTGGTATGTCTTGCATATCTTGGCATAAACATAACCTGTAACTTATTAATTTAAAAAATTTGATAGAAGAGTTTTAATGCCCCAGTTTGGGGATGTCTCACTGCCCCCAAGTGGATATGAGAGGCCTAATGACAGAGAATAGGTATTTGGAATTGTCACAGAACCTGCTCTGTTGAGATCTTTATTAATACCTTGTGGACTGATTAACTTACTATTTTATGCAATACACTTTTTTTCTTATTTACCCAATAAACTTTTACTGAGTGCTCGCACTTTGCCAGACACTAGGAAACAAGGAATATCATAGCCAAAAAAAAATAGAGAGAGATGAACTATTCTTTGAGCACATGCTTTAGTGGGAGAATTAGAAACTGAGGATACACTGCCACAGATATTAAATCAATTACTATTTTACACATGCTATGGAGGAGTAAAGAATTTATTAGGCAATTATTAGTGACATCCGGCCTTAATTTATCTGGAAGACTTTCCTAGATTGTGATTAGGCACAAAAGTTCAAAACAGTATGAGTTAGAGAGGGTTCAGTTCAGTTCACTCACTCAGTTGTGTCTGACTCTTTGCAACCCCATGGACTGCAGCGTGCCAAATCCCCCTGTCCATCACCAACTCCCAGAGTTCACCCAAACTCATGTCATTGAGTTGGTGATGCCATCCAACCATCTCATCCTCTGTCATCCCATTCTCCTCCGCTTTCAATCTTTCCCAGCAT
The DNA here is from genome assembly GCA_006410635.1 of Cephalophus harveyi. Taxonomy (NCBI): domain Eukaryota; kingdom Metazoa; phylum Chordata; class Mammalia; order Artiodactyla; family Bovidae; genus Cephalophus; species Cephalophus harveyi. The sequence goes on from SJYT01014218.1 coordinate 16,444, forward strand.
CAGGATTTTTTCCAATGAGTCAGTTTTTCACATTAGGTGGCCAAAGTATTGGAGTTTTGGCTTCAACATCAGTCCTTCCAATGAATACTCAGGACTGATTTCCTTTATGATGGACTGGTTGGATCTCCTTGCAGTCCAAGGGACTCTCAAGAGTCTTCTCCAACACCACAATTCAAAAGCATCAATTCTTCGGTGCTAAGCTTTCTTTATAGTCCAACTTCACATCCATAAATTATTACTGGAAAAACCACAGCCTTGATGAGACAGACCTTTGTTGGCAAAATAATGTCTCTGCTATTTAATATGTTTTCTAGGTTGGTGATAACTTTTCTTCCAAGGAGTTAGTGTCTTTTAATTTCAATTTTTGATTTTGAAAGAGTCTGCCACTGTTTCCACTGTTTCCCCACCTATTTGCCATGAAGTGATGGGACCAGATGCCATGATATTAGTTTTCTGAATGTTGAGCTTTAAGCCAGCTTTTTCACTCACCTCTTTCACTTTCATCAAGAGACTCTTTTGTTCTTCACTTTCTGCCATAAGGGTGGTATCATCTGCATATCTGAGGTTATTGATATTTCTCCCAGCAATCTTGATTCCAGCTTGTGCTTCATCCAGTCCAGCGTTTCTCCTGATGTACTCTACATATAAGTTAAATAAGCAGGGTGACGATATACAGCCTTGATGTACTCCTTTTCCTACTTGGAACCAGTCTGTTGTTCCGTGTCTAGTTCTAACTGTTGCTTCCTGACTGCATACAGATTTCTCAAGAGGCAGGTCAGTTGGTCTGGTATTCCCATCTCTTTCAGAATTTTCCACAGGGAAAAGTGTCCAGGTGCAGGAAAGTTCACAAACAAATGAATTTGTGACATAAATGAGTATCTGTGCATCAAGAATGAAATTTTCTTCAATGTAATGCACAGTCTTCACTAGAAGTAGCCTTCACTGGACAAGGATTGCTCCTATTTACATGCATCAATGGCTATGTGACTAATTCCTATCCAAGGAGTTTGAATGGAAGTGTTGTGTATCATTTCCTCTCTCTGATGGGGCCCTACGATGGGGGGAAGCCTAGATACCTGACCTACTACATGAAGGAAAATCACTAGCCTGAAAGAAACCCTCATATCAGATTATTAGAGTAAACAAAAAACATTTTTCCTTTTTTTTCTTTTCCATTATAGGTTCTTACCAACTATTGAGTATTGTTCTCTGTGCTATACAATAGGTCCTTGTTGTTTACCTATGTTATATATAAATTATATGTTAGTATTAAAGTCTTGATTTATCTACCTTTCCCCACTCCTCCCCCCTTTCTCCTTTGGTAGCCATAAGTTTGTTTCCTATGTCTGTGAGTCTACTTCTGTTTTGTAGTATCTATTCTCTTTAACCCACTGAAATTTGGGAGGTCATTTTCATTGCTTTGATATGGTTAATCTTACCTTCAGGAAACAATGTGAGCTTACCTAAGGATTTTGGAGTTATTGGAAGTTGTAAAGTATGACTAGAGCATATAAAGAAGGAGAAATATGAATTGTACTGCAGTTTATATTTCGGGTACTACAGCAAGATAAATGTCCTAAAAAAATCTCTCCCTGTAATACAATGAAAAATTCTGAATGAAATATAATACATATTATTCAAAATGTATAGTTAAGCTCAACCCCACCCATAATAAGAAAACTACCTCAGGAACCAAATCAAAGAGAGCAGTGAACTAAAGTGGTGAATAAAAGCTATATCTTCTACCAAGGTCAGAAATAAAATTTTAATAGGAAATATAGGCAATGAACTTTGACCCATGTAATTGGAATATGTGAGGGAAAGAAACATTGTAGACTTGTGACTTCTATATAACATTTCTCAGACCAGAAAAAAAAGCTATATATCCTGAGAAACGTTGTAAAAGAAAATAAAACAATAAATAAACATGAAAAGTCTACTTACCTAGCTTGGCCTATACAGTGATAGAAAAAAATTTGCAAAAATTCAAAAATACAAGTCTGCTCTTATGTCAGGGTTTTGATTAGATTTACACTATGTACCTTGCAGAAAAGCATGCAGGTAAATTCACATAAAATAAAGACTCTTTAAAGACTTTTCCATAGCACCTATATTTTCAAAAATTGTCTTTCAAAATACAGCCCAAATATGGCCCCATAAGATCAGAAAAAAAAAAAAATCAAACCTAAATTCACAGTCCAAAATTATAAAACAGTTTAATAAAAATGGTAACATAAGTGCTATTCAGCAGACTCAAATCAGGGGAATTATACCCCTAAAGATTTAGATATTTGAATTAATAGATGTAGAATAAAAAAAAATGATCCTTAAGGTGTTTAAAGAAATAAAAGAATAAAATATCTACAATATTAAGATAAATCAATGATATGAAAAAAAATCTCATTGATAATATATAAACTCAAATTATGTAACCATTGAAACAAAATATTGATGAATAGAAAAATAAACTGTGTGGAGAATTGTTGAACCTGGAAAGTTATTTGGAACATATTGTTTAGGATATATCACTGCAATTCAAAAGACAAAAAACACAGAAGAGTAAGACATGTAGGATAGGACTGAAATACCTAATATCATCTAATCTGATTTGCAGGAATAAGAGAGTAGAGAATATGTGAGAGACAACACTGGGAAATCTAATGGATGAGAATTTTTCAGAATTTTTCAAAAATAAGAAAATTACCTTCAGAACATACATATACCGTTAAGCAGAATAAACAAAGGAAATGCACATCAAAACACATTATAATCGTAATTAAGAATATTAAATGCAGAGAGAAAAACTTAAAAGCGTCCAAAGAGAAACATTCACTTCAGTTCAGTCGCTCAGTAGTGTCCAGCTCTTTGCAACCCCGTGGACTGCAGCACTCCAGGCATCCCTGTCCTTCACCAACTCCCAGAGTTTATCCAAACTCATGTCCATTGAGTCGGTGATGCCATGCAACTATCTCATCCTCTGTCATCCCATTCTCCTCCTGCCTTGAATCTTTTCCAGCATCAGGGTCTTTTCCAATGAATCAGCTCATCATCTCAGGTGGCCAAAGTATTGGAGTTCCAGCCTCAGCATCAGTCCTTCCAATGAATAATCAGGACTGATTTCCTTTAGAATGGACTGGCTGGATCTTCTTGCAGTCCAAGGGACTCTCAAGAGTTTTATCTAACACCACAGTTCAAAAGCATTCAGCACTCAATTCAATTCCTCAGCACTCAGTTTTCTTTATAGTCCAACTCTCACATCCATACATAACTCCTGGAAAAACCATAGTCTTAATTAGATGAACCTCTGTTGACAAAATAGTCACTATTTTTAATATGCTATCTAGGTTGGTCATAACTTTTCTTCCAAGGAGTAAGTATCTTTTAATTTCATGGCTGCAGTCACCATCTGCAGCGATTTTGGAGCCCCCCAAAGATAAAGTCTGCCACTGTTTCCATTGTTTCCCCATCTATTTCCCATGAAGTGATGGGACCAGATGCCATGATCTTTGTTTTCTGAATGTTGAGTTTTAAGCCAACTTTTTCACTCCCCTTTTTTAATTTCATCAAGAAGCTCTTTAGTTCTTCACTTTCTGCCATAAGGGTGGTGTCATCTGCATAGCTGAGGTTATTGATATTTCTCCCAGCAATCTTGATTCCTGCTTGTGCTTCATCCAGCCCAGCGTTTCTCATGACATACTCTGCATATAAGTTAAATCAGCAGGGTGACAATATACAGCCTTGACGTACTCCTTTTCGCATTTGGAACCAGTCTGTGGTTCCATGTTCAGTTCTAACTGCTGCTTCCTGACTTGCATACGGATTTCTCAAGAGGCAGATCAGGTGGTCTTGTATTCCTATCTCTTTCAGAATTTTCCACAGTTTATTGTGTTCCACACAATCAAAGGCTTTGGCATACTCAATAAAGCAGAAATAGATGCTTTTCTGTAACTCTTGTGCTTTTTCAATGATCCAGCAGATGTTGGCAATTTGAACTCTGGTTCCCCTGCCTTTTCTAAAACCAGCTTGAACATCTGGAAGTTCATAGTTTACGTATTGCTGAAGGCTGGCTTGGAGAACTTTCAGCATAAAATCTGCAACATCACAATGAATGCAAATAGCCAGTAGAATCATTTCCTCAAAGTTCTAAGAAAGGGGTTCAGAAAGAAACCAGTCAATTTAGTATTAAAACTGTCACTAAAGAGTTTCGAGAGGGCTTCCCTGGTGGTTCACTGATTAGGAGTCCACCTAACAATGCAGGAGACAATGTTTGATCCCTGGTCTGGAAAGATTCCACATGCCACTGAGCAGCAGGGCCTGACCTCCACAACTACTGAGCCTGTGCTCTAGAGCTTGGAAACCGCAACTACTGAGCCCACATGCCATGACTCCCGAAGCCTGTGCACCTGAGAGCCTGTGCTCCGCAAGAGGAGCCACTGCAGGGAGAAGTCTATACACTGCAGTTAGAGGGTAGCCCCTGCTCAGCATAGCTAGAGAAAAGCCCACGCAGCAGCGAAGACCCAAACAGCAAAGCACAAATTTAAAACAAACTTTTAAAATATCTGGGGGAAATTTACTACATAAAATGTTAGAAAAGAGTTTGGAGAATTATAGACATCTGAGGAAAAACAGAATTTGCTACTAACTTATTCTCAGTAAAGGAAAACTTAAAGGATTATATCAGAAAGAAGAATTATGTCACAAAAGGAAAGCACAAATTTAAAACAAACTTTTAAAATATCTGGGGGAAATTTACTACATAAAATGTTAGAAAAGAGTTTGGAGAATTATAGACATCTGAGGAAAAACAGAATTTGCTACTAACTTATTCTCAGTAAAGGAAAACTTAAAGGATTATATCAGAAAGAAGAATTATGTCACAAAAGGAAAGTCTGAGATTAAAATTAAAAATAAATATATAATGAAATTGAGAAATGTGTGAATGAATGTAAACGTATGTTAACTATGTGAAATAGTTCAAATAGAATCTTGGGGGTTAAAAAACAAGATGGACTAAGATACCTGATAGTAATTCTATGTGAGAAAGAAATAGATTATTATTCTAAGCCATTTAGACTACAATACACAGTCAGTACTAGCTCACAAACTGTCTTACTGATTTGTGGCAAGAAATGTATAGAAATTGGAAATAAGAGTTGAGAAACTTTAAAAGCATTTTGACAGAGTAATTTTGTATTTGTTATAATCTAGTAATCAAAAAGGTAGGCTTGCATTTAGTGGGTACTTTATCATTTCACTTTCCTAGTAATATATGCCTATTTTATTTTACAGATCTAGCAGTCCAGGAAGAATTGGAAATCTTGAGGAAAAAATTATCTATCACTGATAGGTAACTATATACATATATATATATATATATATGCATGAAAAATTGAGAACTAAAACTGCCAATTTATTAATAAAACAAGGGAAGAAATTTTAAGAAGAGAAATAGTATTAAAAAGAGAGATTAAGAAAAAAGCACAATTTAAGATTAAAAATCAAGCTATGGTGACTTTGGATTTCAAATGAAATGGAAATACAAATGAAATAAACTTTTTTTTTCAATGACATATTATCAGAAAAGATTAAAAACTGAACACAATCCAGTGGTGTGCTGTTAGTAAGCAACCTAACAAATATGGAAAAGCAGAAAGCTAGCAAGCAAAATGGAAAGCAAACCAGTCACTATAAAGGATTCAACCCTGAATATTCACTGGAAGGACTGATATGGAAGCTGAAGCTCCAATACTTTGGCTACCTGATGCAAAGAGCCAACTCATTGGAAAAGACCCTAATGCTGGGAAAAATTGAGGATGGGAGAAGGGGGAGACAGAGGATGAAATGATTGGATGGCATCACTGATTCAATGGACATGAGTTTGAGCAAACTCTAGGAGATAGTAAAGGAGAAGGACACCTAGCTTGCTGCAGTTCACAGGGTCGCAAAGAGTCAGACATGACTTGGGACTGAACAACAACAACAAAATGATGGAAATATAGAAAAATAATATATGAGGCAAATATAAAGCAAGAAAATGCTGGCATTGCTTTGTTTAGGACATGAGTTTGAGCAAACTCTAGGAGATAGTAAAGGAGAAGGACACCTAGCTTGCTGCAGTTCACAGGGTCGCAAAGAGTCAGACATGACTTGGGACTGAACAACAACAACAAAATGATGGAAATATAGAAAAATAATATATGAGGCAAATATAAAGCAAGAAAATGCTGGCATTGCTTTGTTTTAACAAAAATGGCATTTTTAGAGTTAAGAACAGTTATTATATATTAATAAAGATTGAAAGTCACCAAAAATATTTTTACCAGAGAATACACAGAAATTATCAGCATCAAATGTTTATTGTAAATGAGAAAGTTTGAACATTAATAAACCTACAACCAGTTTAAGAATAAACAGAATATAACAGAATATATAGAATAAACAGGATATAACTAAATAATATATAAAGGAAAAAATACAAAGATAAAAGAAAATATGATAGTGAACACAAAATAGAGGAGATCAGCAAGACCTAAATTGAGTGATCTGTGAAGACTCAGAAAAAAATTTTCTGAAGATTGATCAAGAAAACATACTGAAAGATCAAAAAACAATTTTAAAACTTGAAGTCACAATAGAGAGACAACTGAGATTTTTAAATGATGAAAGACACATAAATCTGTCTCTTATACACATCTCTGCGTGGGCTTTTCTCTAGCTATACTGAGCCCACATGCCATGACTCCCGAAGCCTGTGCACCTGAGAGCCTGTGCTCCGCAAGAGGAGCCACTGATCAAATGTTTATTGTAAATGAGAAAGTTTGAACATTAATAAACCTACAACCAGTTTAAGAATAAACAGAATATAACAGAATATATAGAATAAACAGGATATAACTAAATAATATATAAAGGAAAAAATACAAAGATAAAAGAAAATATGATAGTGAACACAAAATAGAGGAGATCAGCAAGACCTAAATTGAGTGATCTGTGAAGACTCAGAAAAAAATTTTCTGAAGATTGATCAAGAAAACATACTGAAAGATCAAAAAACAATTTTAAAACTTGAAGTCACAATAGAGAGACAACTGAGATTTTTAAATGATGAAAGACACATAAATAATTTCAAATAAATACATTTTAAGTTTAGAAGCATTAATTCACTCCCTCCCACAACACCTCACACCCAAACACACATACGTATACACAGTTATCTAAAATTGACTCAAGGGAAAATAAAAAAAAAATAATAATTTGAGTTAACTTGTAACAATTAACAAAATTAAGTCAGAAGAATCAGTAACAATACAACTACACTATACATAGTACGAAATCCATCAAGTCCAGAAAACTTCGTAAGAGATTTCTATCAAACACTAAACATTTACAATCTTTGCAAAACAATAGAAAGATTGGAATGTCTTTTTAACTGACAGAGGAAATTTTATGAATCCAAATGCACTAAAGTGAAAACCTATTGTGCACCAAACTAAATCACAGAGAAAGACAAGGCACAGATTCAGAATGTATACATAGCATGTAAAAGACTATATAAAGGTACTATATGTTCCTAAAATTCAGTGTAAAAACAAAAGAATCCAGTTTAAAATGTGCAAAAAATACAAACTGAAATTTACAGAAAACAAAAGCTGAACAGCCAATGAACATAAAAATGTTTGTAAACACAATGAAGTATATAGATGACTTCTATATTTCAGTAGAACCCATTACATGGGGAGATATTTATTAATCCATGTGGATGATACTGTGGGATACTGCCCTGATTCCCTTCAAGAATGAAGGACTTTCATCACCTCAGCTGCCAGAAAGGCTACCATTAGAAATCCCTCAGCTATCAACTTCCTTCAGGGAAACTGAGAATACATCATCTAAAGAGAACAGCCTTATCCAAGCTTACATTTAGAAACCAACGACTTTCTAATGAAGGGGCCTACAGACCTGGATTCTCTGTTTCAACTCAGAACAACTGTGAATAGTTATGCCAGCTTCAGATTCCCCAGTCAGATGGAGTAAGGCCTCTGTTGAAACTCCTCACGACTCTTCCCCTATCCTATTTACTTGTCTCCTCTTTCATAAACATTGGTCCTTAGAGTACTCCCTAATACACCTTCTGCCTCTTAATCTCCAGATCCTTGAAGGGAATCCAGCTGGTAACACTGGGTGCCAGGCATGGTCTGAGATGATGCAATAGGATTAAGGAACTGGAGTGTCTGCCATTTGGCTAGTAACGACAACCCCATCACCAGTGGTGAGGGTAATATTATAGCTCCAGGCACAAGGCACCAGTGCATCTGCTGAAATATTCCTAAGATGTACCCTTTCTCAGAATTTGCCCTTACCTCCTCCATTGATCACTAAGCTCTAAAGTTAAGTTACAACAACATGTCCAGAACAGGGACATTTTAGATCTGATGAGGGAGGAAAATGACAAATCTGAATGTAGCTGCAGGATCCAATAGGGTAACTATGGTAGGCACAGAACTGAATTCTATGGTTGCATAATTAAGAGGACAGAACATACCCAAACATATGTAATGCTTTAAAACTCACATGGATGAGATAATTAAAAAAAATTCATCCTCATAAGGACTACACCATTATGTAAATATTACATTTCATCAAAAAGCAAAGGAGAAAAGGAAAGATATACCCACCTAAATGCAGAGTTCCAAAGAATAGCAGGAGAGATAAGAAAGTCTCCCTTGGAATGTGCAAAGAAATAAAGGAAAACAATAGAATAGGAAAGACTAGAGACCTCTTCAAGAAACTTAGAGATACAAGGGAATATTTCATGCAAAGATGGGTACAATAAAGGACAGAAATCGTATGGAGCTAACAGAAGAAGAAGATATTAAGAAAAGGCAGCAAGAAAAACAGAAGAACTATACAAAAAAAGATCTTCATAACCCAAATAACTGTGATGGTTGATCACTCACCTAGAGCCAGACATGGAATGCAAAGTCAAGTGGGTTTTAGAAAGCATCACTAAGAGCAAAGCTAGTAGAGGTGATGTAATTCCAGTGGAGCTATTTCAAATTCTAAAAAGATGATGCTGTGAAAGTGCTGCACTGCACTCAATATGCCAGCAAACTTGGAAAATTCAGCAGTGGCCACAGGCCTGGAAAAAGTCAGTTTTCACTCCAATCCCAAAGAGAGACAATGGCAAAGAATGTTCAAACTACCACACAATTGCAGTCATCTCACATGCTAGCAAAGTAATGCTCAAAATTTTCCAAGCCAGGCTTCAACAGTACACGAGCCATGAACTTCCAGATGTTCAAGCTGGATTTAGAAAAGGCAGGGGAACCAGAGGTCAAATTGCCAACATTTGCTGAGTCACTGAAAAAGCAAGAGAGTTACAGAAAAAAACATCTATTTCTGCTTAATTGACTACACCAAAGCCTTTGACTGTGTGGATCACAAAAAAAAAAAAAAAAAGGAAAGTTCTTAAAGAGATGGGAATAGCAGCCCACCTTACCTCCCTCCTGTGAAATCGATATGCAGGTCAAGAAGCAACAGTTAGAACTGGACACAGAACAATGGACTGGATCCAAATTGGGAAAGGAGTATGNNAAAAAAAAAAAAATGGAAAGTTCTTAAAGAGATGGGAATAGCAGCCCACCTTACCTCCCTCCTGTGAAATCGATATGCAGGTCAAGAAGCAACAGTTAGAACTGGACACAGAACAATGGACTGGATCCAAATTGGGAAAGGAGTATGTCAAGGCTGTATATTGTCACCCACCTTATTTAACTTACATGCAGAGTACATCATGTGAAATGCCGGGCTGGGTGAAGCACACGCTGGAATCAAGACTGCCAGGAGAAATATCAATAACCTCAGATACACAGATAACACCACCCTTATGGCAGAAATTGAAGAAGAACTAAAGAGCCTCTTGATGAAAATGAAAGAGGAGAGTGAAAAAGCTGCCTTAAAACTCAACACTCAGAAAACAAAGATCATGGCATTCAGTCCCATCATTTCATGCCAAATAGATGAGGGAACAATGGAAATGGTGACCGATTTTATTTCCTTGGGCTCCAAAATCACTGCAGATGGTAACTGCAGCCATAAAATTAAGACAGTTTTGTTTTGGAAGAAAGCTATGACCAACATAGACTGCATGCTAAAAAGCAGAGACATTGTTTTGGCAACAAAGGCCCATCTAGTCAAAGCTATGGTTTTTCCAGTAGTCATGTATGGATGTGAGGGTTTGACCATAAAGAAAACTGAGCACTGAAGAAGTGATGCTTTTGAAATGTGGTGTTGGAGAAGGCTCTTAAGGGTCCCTTGGACTGCAAGGAAATCAAAGCAGTCCATCCTAAAGGAAATCAGTCCTGAATATTCATTGGAGGACTGATGCTGAAGCTAAAGCTGTAATACTTTGGCCACCAGTAGAAGTGATGCTTTTGAAATGTGGTGTTGGAGAAGGCTCTTAAGGGTCCCTTGGACTGCAAGGAAATCAAAGCAGTCCATCCTAAAGGAAATCAGTCCTGAATATTCATTGGAGGACTGATGCTGAAGCTAAAGCTGTAATACTTTGGCCACCAGATGGGAAGAACTGACTCATTGGAAAAGACCCGATGCTGGGAAAGATTGAAGGCAGGAGGAGAAGGGGATGGCAGAGGATGAGATGGTTGGATGGCATCACTGACTTGATG
>SJYT01014226.1:0-55890 GCA_006410635.1 Cephalophus harveyi
CAGTGCATTTTCTTGGCAAAGCTCTATTAGTCTTTGCCATGCTTCATTCCGTATTCCAAGGCCAAATTTGCCTGTGACTCCAGGTGTTTCTTGACTTCCTACTTTAGCATTCCAGTCCCCTATAATGAAAAGGACATCTTTTTTGGGTGTTAGTTCTAAAAGGTCTTGTAGGTCTTCATAAAACCGTTCAACTTCAGCTTCTTCGGCGTTACTGGTTGGGGCATAGACTTGGATTACTGTGATATTGAATGGTTTGCCTTGGAGACAAACGGAGATCATTCTGTCGTTTTTGAGTAGATAACTTATTTAAACAGATTTGATTATTTTTCAATTAATGATGAACAAGTTCCATCAGAAATCCTAACAGTTGAATTACAATCCAAGCTAATGTTTAACCCTTGTTTATTATTAACTGTTATTAATGAATGTGTTACCAAAATAAAATGTTTATACCCCTCTCTAAAAAATCTTTATTATTTATGCCAGGTTATAGTTGACTTTTCCTCTCCCAACATAGCTAAAGAGATGCATGTAGGCCACCTCCGGTCGACAATCATAGGCGAGAGCGTGTGCCGCCTCTTTGAGTTCGCAGGATATAATGTGCTGAGGTATGTACTCTTCCCTTTCTTTGGAGATTTCTATAGAAAAGAAAGTTATCACTAGAGAAAGAATCTTTGATTAAATCAGTGATTCTTAAGTGTCTGCTTCATAATCACCCTTTGGCCCATCCTCTGGACTAATAGCTATTAAGACTTGGGGTGGGTGTAGAACCAAGGGGAGAACTCCCTCATTTGTTGCACAAATATTCCTTGAGTGCCTCCTGTATACTGCTGCTAAGTCACTTCAGTCATGTCTGACTCTGTGTGACCCCATAGACGGCAGCCCACCAGGCTACCATGTCCCTGGGATTCTCCAGGCAAGAATACTGGAGTGGGGTGCCATTGCCTTCTCCAAAGCATGAAAGTGAAAAGCGAAAGTGAAGTCGCTCAGTCGTGCCCGACTCTTAGCGACCCCATGGACTGCAGCCTACCAGGCTCCTCCACCCATGGGATTTTCCAGGCAAGAGTACTGGAGTGGGGTGCCATTTCCTTCTTCGTCCTGTATACTAGAAGTATATATTTTAGTGGGAGAGGTAATCAAGAAACAGATTGTACTGGATCTTGTAGGCCATGGTAGGAAATTGAGGTTTTATTAAATGCAGTGGGAAGCTTTTGGAGAGTCTTAGTAGAGCATATAATCTGATTAGAGATTGCCCTGGTTTCTTTGAATAGACTAGGCAAAAAAGGGAAAAAGGACTATAGTAATTAATTAGAAGTCTGTTTTAATAATCCAGCTAAGAGATGATCTGATGGTTTGAGGTTAGGTGAAAGCAGTGAGGAATGAGAAGTGATTGGATTGATAGATTTTGAAGAATTTTGTCCATTGATATTTGGGAACTACTAAATTATACTGAAATAATTGGTTGAAAAGTTACATTTTCATAAAATTATGGTAATGACCAACATTGACCTGACTGCCACTCTCCCAGTTAACTACGCAATAAACAGATCACAGTCCATTCATAGGAACTTCATTCAGCAAATCCTGTAGGCCAGGTGTTTGCAGGCTCATTAGTGGGTATCTAATGACAAACATAACAGACCTTGTCTCTGCCTCTCAGACCAGATGAGGAAACACCTCCATAAAAAGAACACTACTAAACATGATGTGCTGGCACTTAATGTTTGTGGTTCCTAATGGAATATCAGTTCAGTTCAGTCACTCAGTCGTGTCCAACTCTTTGCAACCAACCCCATGGACTGCAGCATGACAGGCTTCCCTGTCCATGACCAACTCCCAGAGCTTGCTCAGACTCAAGTTCATTGAGTCGATGATGCCATCCAGCCATCTCCTCCTCTATCATCCCCTTCTCCTCCCATCTTCAGTCCTTTCCCAGCATCAAAGTCTTTTCAAATGAGTCAGTTCCTTGCATCAGGTGGCCAAAGTATTGGAGTTTCAGCTTGAGCATCAGTCCTTCCAATGAACACCCAGGACTGATTTCCTTTAGGATTGGCTGGTTTGATCTCCTTTCAGTCTAAGGGACTCTCGGGAGTCTTCTCCAACCCTACAGTTCAAAAACTATAAATTCTTTGGCATTCAATCTTCTTTATAGTCCAGTTCATGTTTATCATTTTTAAGTGGTTTTATGTTCTGTGTTTGATATTAGATTAAACCATGTAGGAGATTGGGGAACCCAGTTTGGCATGCTCATTGCTCACCTGCAAGATAAATTTCCAGATTACCTAACAGTTTCACCTCCCATTGGGGATCTTCAGGCTTTTTATAAGGTTTGGTGCCATTTATTTTTGTATTATTTGTGTGCCTGTCAATTATCATACTTGCTTTCCTTAGGGAGTTTTAAATGGTATTTGAAGCTATTGTGGGGTTAAATAAAATTTGCTCCATTCTCTGTTCCTCAGTATAGCATGTTTGCTTTTATTGGTGGATGTTAAAAATTTAAATCTACAGCATTACCCATTCTTACGTGAATTTAGGAGTTTGTTAGTCAAAATATATTTTAGTATTTAAAAATTTTGATGCTACTGTTACCTTCCTGATTCTGTATATTTTGAAAGCATTATTAAGTATAAACAGTTTTTTAAGGACAAATTTATCATAAACCATAATTTTAAATAAATCACTGTAGTAAACAGTCTGTAATTCTTTCACTTATCCATATATAAACTTTTGTTATATCAATTGTGGTTATAATATCATTTTTGTATTGTACCTGTTTAAGTTTTATCATACTGTTTCATGTTACTTTGTGACCACGTCTTATTTTGGAGTTGTGGACCAAAGTGTATGCTCCTCATTATTTGGTTCCCCCACCCCCCATTTTGGGGATGCTCAGTAAGTAACTTCGTGTTTTTACTTGTAGGTTTACTTGTAGGTTATACCTACATGTTTCTACATGTAGGTTTTCTGATTTTTAAAAGTGTTTTCTTATGATAGAGTCCCAAGAATAGGATTACTGAAATAATATAGTACTTAAAACTTTTTTTGGTTGGTTGGTAATTTGCTTTTTTAGAGTTTTTATTTTTTATCGTTTGGTATGTATTTTCTAATGAAAAGATTGAAAATTGTGTATGGTTATCAGTTAGGTGAAATGGCTGTTATAATCTGCTGGGATTCTGTGTACTGAATACAATGGGCAAATCTATTAATGCCATAAAATATTTAAAACACATTGCTAACTTTAATACCAAGGATAAAAGAAAAACCACATATTTATAGTTTTTTAAACATACAGATCTGTGATCGCAAAGAGCTATCTATAATTTTCATCAGAATGTTATTGCCGATTAGTTTGGGATAGGGTTAACAATATTTTTTTTAATAAGCAGGTATTGCTTTCAAAGTAGATATGAACCAATGAAAGCAATTTTTTTTCTTTTTTTGGTTGCACAGGATCTTTGTTGCCACACAAGGGCTTTCTCTAGTTGCAACCTGCGGGGTCTCCTCTCTGGTTGCTGTGCACCGGCTTCTCTTGTTGCAGAGTCCACACTTGAGGCTCTTGGGCTTCAGTAGCTGTGGTGCACAGGTTTAGTTGCCCCACGGCATGTGGCGTCTTCACAGACCAGGGATCAAACCTGTGTCCCCTGCACTGGCAGGCAGATTTCTGTCTACTGTGCCACCAGGGAAGTCCGTGATTTTATTTTTAATTACTCCCCCCCCCCAAAAAAATTATTCAGAATGGAAAATAGAGCCTGGAAAATTCAGCCTCATGTGTAAGCTATACACTGTAATTCTCCTGGAACAAGCACTAGTATGAACTGGAAAGGTAGAGGCAGCATTGTGATCAAATGTTACATTTTTAAGGAAAATTATTTCAGAACCAATAATTGGGTTTTATTAGCACATTAATTTGTACCAACATTCTTTGACTGTTGAGATAGAACACTTGTTGTTCAACAGATCTAAATTTTTACTTCCTCTGGTTTTTTTGTGGGATTTTTTTATTTTTTAGAAATATGTTTTATCTAGAAATATGGGGCTGATTGTTTACAAACCTTACCTTTTTTTTTTTTTTAATTTTTTTTTACATCTTTTTAAGAATTTTTATTTGGTTATGTTAGGTCTTAGTTGCAGCACTCAGGATCTTTAGTTGTAGCATGAGGGATCCAGTTTCCTGAAGTGAAGTCGTTCAGTTGTGTCCGACTCTTCGCGACCCCATGGACTGTAGCCTACCAGGCTCCTCCGTCCGTGGGATTCTCCAGGCAAAGAGTACTGGAGTGGGTTGCCATTTCCTTCTCCAAACCTTACCTTTTTTAATATAGGAATCCAAGAAGAGATTTGATACTGAGGAGGAATTTAAGAAGCGAGCATATCAGTGTGTTGTTTTGCTCCAGAGTAAAAATCCAGACATCATAAAAGCTTGGAAACTTATCTGTGATGTCTCCCGCCAAGGTAAGCTTCTGGGCTTTGTTTGTTTATCCAGCGAATACTACTGCATGTAGTTTCTTGAGTATTCAGAATTGACTTTGAATGGCATATTAAATTTTCAAGGGCTAACAAATAGATTTTTGTTGTCTTAACATATTTTCTGAAATTGAAACTACAAAGTTTTTATAAAGACAAGCAGGTGCAAAATTTAATTTCTTTAGATGACTTCTAGTCAGGAAAAATTAGAAAAAAAGTAGAAAGGAAAAAGATGCTATGCACATTAAGCATCTGAAGCTATAAAATCCTTACAAATCTATCCAGAAATGTGTAGGGCTAAAATGAAGGAAAATACACACCAGGGTGGAACAAAATGTTTGGATAGAGTGTCATGCCACGTCCCCTAGTTCTCTATACTCATTTGTGGTTTCAAAACAGTTCTGAGTGTTCAGACTTGACAGTGTTATTTGAAAGGTCACTTTGAAGAACAGACGACACAAATAGCCAGTAGATCTTTGGAAAAGGCTGGTGGCTGTTTTGCCACACGAGGCAGTAAAATGTATTGTGTTACTGTAGGTTATCTTGTGTCACTAATGCGCAGCTAGACAAAAAGATAAATGATACCAATTAGGAAAAACTGTAAGAAAATTCAGTGAACAGTTAATCTCCACATAGGAAAGGCTTTTCTTTTTTCCTTATCGTTTACATTTTCTAAGTACATTTTAAAAAAATTACATGAGGTATTTCTTTGGAGGAAAAAAAAAATGTAGACAGGAAAAAAGAAAATAAGTTAGCTGTATTCCTATCCTCTTAATAATTTTGATATGTATCTTGCAATATTTTCTTCACATTTTGAAAATGGCAATATATGTATAATATTCTGTATCATACATTTTAATGAAATTAATTTTCTTCGAAATGTTTCAATTAAATAATAAATTTCCTTGAAGGTAAGAGGCATGTTTTTGCTTTTTAAATTATACATTCTCTTTATTTTATGACTTTTTCCCTAGAGTTTAATAAAATCTATGAGGCATTGGACATCTCTTTAATAGAGAGGGGAGAATCCTTCTATCAAGATAGGATGCATGATATTGTAAAGGAATTTGAAGACAGAGGTAAGCACTCTTTTTTTTTTAACTTGATTATACAAATTTCCAAACATAGGCAAAAGCAGAGAGAATATTGTAGTGACATCCCAGCTTCATGCACTTGTCACCAACTTAATTATGAACATAGGCAGACCTTATTGTGTCTGTTACCTTCCTATGTACACTGCTTATATAATTTCTTCTATAACTGCTTTGGTTTGTCTCTGAAACAATAGACCCTTCATCCCACCCTAAAACCATGATAGCATTATCACTCCATGACAATTAATACTTTCTTTATTTTTTTTAATTTGTTATTTGGCTACGTCAGGTCTTAGTCAGATCAGGTGGAATCTTTCATTGCAGTGGACGGACTTGCTTGTAGCACATGGGCTTCAGTATAGTTGCTCTGTGTTCTGGCCCACTGGCTTAGTTGCTCTGTGACGTGTGAGATCTTAGTTCTTTGACCAGGGATTGAACCCATGCCCCTGCATTGCAAGGCAGATTCTTAACCACTGGACCACCAGGGGAAGTCCCAGTGATTTCTTAATAGCAAGTCATGAGTTCACATTTCCTAAGCTGATTCATATTTTTTAATCATAAGTATTTTTTCAGAGTCTGCATATTACATTTGTTTAATATAAAATTTGTTAAGTCATGGGTTTCTCTCCATAGCCCCACACTTTTTTCTCATTTATTATTGAAGAAGCTAGGCCATTTGTCTTATAGAGATTTCCATATGGCATTGTGTGGCATAATTCCTCTATCTGTATTTTCTAAAGAGGCTAGATTAAACTCTGGTTTGTGTTTTCTTTTCTTCACTTGTTTTGTCTTGTTTATTTGTGAGAATGCCACTTTTTAGTTGACTCTCTTGTTACTATGTTAAGATGAACTAGTGGTTCAGGTATTGTCAGCCTGATCTATCCTTTAATTTCTCCATTAGACTTTGCTCTAGTGGTTTTAGCAGCTATTGATGGTCATGACTTGGTTCTGTTATTTTATTAGAGGTTGGGAAATGCAGCATTCTGTCATTTGTTTGTTACCTGGAATTCTCCTGTGCAGAACTCTGTCACATAATCATTTTGGTTAACCAGAGGTACGGTCCATAGGAGGCAAACAATATAAATGCTTGGTTCTTTCTTTATTTTTATTTACCAATTTTCAGAATAGTAAACTAGTTTCTTAATATCTTCCAGATGTAACAACTGGATTATTTTTAGCATTATTGTAAATTAGGTTTAATATATTTTATATTTTCCAACTGTTTACCTTTATTTTTTTAATACTCAAATTGTCTTGTATTTTGCTAATAGTAGTCTCAAGTGGCTTTCCTTTTTCTCCCCCTTGACTCTTACAGTTTTTGAGAGTTTACTTGTTTTCTGGACATAATATTTCAGGATAAGTTTGTACATTTCCTGCCTTAATTGTAGATTCAGCCATTCTATTAGGTCCAGGGAAGCTTAGTTCCCTGAATGAGAAATGATACTTATAATCACATTCTGGAAACTGGGGACCATACTTTTAAGATAAGGACTTTTAAAAAATTGTTTTAACTTAAGATATAGTTGCTTTACAATTAGTTTCTGCTTTACAGCAAAGTGACTCCGTTATATATATAAATTTTTTTTTGTATTTTCCGTTATTTATCACAGAATATTCATTTTAGTTACCTGTGCTATATGACAGAACCTTGTTTACCCATTCTATGTATAATAGTTTGGAACTGCTAACTCCAGACTCCCTTCCCTCCCTCTGCAACTACAAGTCTGTTCTCTGTGAGTCTGTTTCTGTTTCGTAGATAGGTTCATTTGTGTCATAGTTTAGAGTCCACATAGAACTCATATCATGATATTTGTCTCTGTCTGTCCACATAGAACTTAGATCATGATGTTTGTCTCTGTCTGACTTCACTCAGTATGACAATCTTTAGATCTATCCATGTTACTGTTAGTGGCATGTCATTCTCTTTTAGGGCTGAGTAGTGTTCCGTTGTGGAGAAGGCAATGGCAACCCACTCCAGTGTTCTTGCCTGGAGAATCCCAGGGACAGGGGAGCCTGGTAGGCTGCCGTCTATGGGGTCGCACAGAGTCGGACACGACTGAAGCGACTTAGCAGCAGCAGCAGTGTTCCGTTGTATGTTTATGCCACGTCTTCTTCATTCACTCATCTGTTGATGGATATTTAGGTTGTTTCCATGTCTTGGCTATTATGAATAGTGCTGTTGTGAAGACAGGGGTGCATGCAACCTTTTGAATTACAGTTTTATCCAGATATATGCCCAGGAATGAGATTGCTGGATCATACAGCAACTCTAGTTTTTGTTTATTGGGGAAGCTCCATACTGTTTGCCGTAATGGCTGCACCTGTTTATATTCGTACCAATAGTGTAAGAAGGTTCCCTTTTCTCTATACCCTCTCCAGCATTTGTTATTTGTAGACTTAGGTTAAAACATTTTAATAATGAAAAAAGAAGCTGGCCATGTTAGTCATGCTAGCAGAAATTAGGAATTCAACAAAGCAAGGCAAAGCAAGTGTGGGGTCCTTAGAAATGGTTTAGGAGATTGGAGGGAAACTGTATTCCTTGCTGTGAGGGGAAGATGAGAATCCAGATTGTCATAATGTGAGAAACACTTTAATTGTGACATTCTTTTGTACTCATAACAAGAAAAGTAATGTCCATTAAAGAAAGAAAAGAAGCACAAAGAAGTTAGTAACTTCCCAAGGTTACATAGTTAATAACTGCTAAGTCAAGATTCAAACCTGGGCAGTCTGGCTTCAGAGTTTGTTTTTAACCAGGATTTTATACTGCCTTCACCCTACCAAGCATAAGTTTTCTAAAATGTTAAAAAAGGAAAAAGGCAATAGTAGTAGTATTTACTCCATAGAGTTATTGTGAAGGTTGAATTTAAGATGCAATATAGTATTTAGCATATAGTAGCACACACTGAGGAGAAGGACATGGCACCCCACTCCAGTACTCTTGCCTGGAGAATCCCATGGACGGAGGAGCCTGGTAGGCTACAGTCCATGGGGTCGCGAAGAGTCAGACATGACTGAGCTACTTCACTTTCATGCACTGGAGAAGGAAATGGCAACCCACTCCAGTGTTCTTGGCTGGAGAATCCCACGGACAGAGGAGCCTGGTGGGCTGCCGTCTATGAGGTCGCACAGAGTCGAACACGACTGAAGCAACTTAGCAGCAGCACACTCTGAAATATGGCTGTTTTTACCATCATGTTCCTTATTGTCCCTTCTTGCATCCAAGAATTTTGCCTTTTTTATCATGAGTGTATGAACATGATTTTATTTTTCCGTTTTACTAGTCATTCCAATGCTGAATCCTGCCATGTTTGTGCCCTGAACTCTGTTGTAGCTGTAACTCGAAAACTGTAAATGGATGAATACATTTTAAGAGGTAATGATAGAAATGGCATCTTTCTCCCAAACGAAGCTCTGGCTCCTGCTTGAAAGCAAAGCACAGATTTCCATGTTTTGTGTCTGCTAAGCAGGTGGACGACTCCTCATAGAATGAGATGCTCTATGAAGAGTTTGGGAGCCAGGTGTTGTGTTACTTTGGGAAACTACCAGGAACACTTCCTGGGTGCCCAGACACAGCTTTCTCTTTTTCTTTTTTCTTCTAGGATTTGTGCAAGTGGATGATGGCAGAAAGATTGTGTTTGTTCCGGGATGTTCTGTACCATTAACCATAGTAAAATCGGATGGAGGTTATACCTATGATACATCTGACCTGGCTGCCATTAAACAAAGACTGTTTGAGGAAAAAGCAGATATGATCATCTATGTGGTGGACAATGGACAAGTAAGTTTGTACATTTGTATCAACTTGCATTGTCTGTTTGGAGGTAAGGCAGTATGGTGAAGCATTTGGCACTCAAAAACCCTGTAAATTTTCCTCAAAGACAGAAATTCAGAAAAGTGATATGAGAGAGCAGGGTTTGAATTTGGCCAAACTTGTTCACTTCTCAGTTTTCCCACTTGTCTCTGTAAACTAGGAAGGATGTTCCCTTATTCTCATATATAAGGAAGAGAATAATATATATATATAGAAGAGCTTCTATAACTTTACTTGCCTTAAAAGATTAGTGAGTGATTTGAATTTAACAGATCTTTATTCCTAAGTAGAAGAGCTTTAAGTCATTTTTTAAATTAGAAAGTTTAGCAAGTAACTTTCTCTTTCTATTTCTTTATAGTCCTTACACTTCCAGACAATATTTAGTGCTGCTCAAATGATTGGTTGGTATGACCCTGAAGTAACTCGAGTGTCTCATGCTGGATTTGGTGTGGTGCTGGGGGAAGACAAGTAAGTCTGGAAAATGTGAAGGTAGTAACAACATACCTGCCCCCAGAATTCTTTAATAGAGACCATGTCATTTGATACCATAGTCTATATATGCTGTAGTATGTACACAGCCAAGCTGTTTTATACCTGTGTCTTATCACTGCCAGAGAGTGTAGCCTTTTAGGAAGAATTGAGAAATTTTTACATCTTCCATTTAATATTGTCTTAGGATCACTTAGTTATTTCATTACCACATCTTTTTTGATATGGTGACATGGCCTAAATTCTGCCATCACATAAAAGTGGGTGATGTTTCTAAAAGCTTCATGAAGTACCTCAAGATGCTTAACATGCCAGTGTGCAAAAGTCCTAACTAAGCATATAAAAGGCAGGCTAAGCATATAAAAGGCCGAGCCCCTACCCAAATAAATGTCAGGGTATTTATTTTAGATGTAAGGTTATATGCAGAAAAAATACCTTAAGCATAATTCTGTATAGCTGCATTTATTTTGTAATTGGAAGACACCTGGTCCTTAAGGTATTCACAGTCCTAAGAAAGTGCTAAAAATCAAACGCATGAGCTGAGTATTGCTTTATAGTGTCTTGCATTTTCCTGTTTTGTTTTCTTTTGACTAGCATTTAGATGATTATTCCTACAATTGGAAGAAAATTACCACATTTACTTTTTATGTCTGATATTTATCACCAATAGTTATATCTCAGCATTTGTTTATCATGTAATGGCTAGAGGAATTTTTTTTATTTTTTTTTTGTTTGTTTTGTTTGTTTTTATATTATTTATTTTTTTATTGAAGGATAATTGCTTTACAGACTTTTGTTGTTTTCTGTCAAACCTCAACATGAACCAGCCATAGGTATACATATATCCCCTCCCTATTGAACTTCCTCCCTTCTCCCTCCCCTCTAGGTTGATACAAAGCCCCTGTTTTGAGTTTTCTTAGCCATACAGCAAATGCCTGTTGGCTGTATTACTCTTTCCATACATCTCACCCTCTCCCCATGTCCACAAGTCTAGTCTCTATGTCTGTTTTTCCATTGCTGCCCTGTAAGGAAATTCTTCAGTACCATTTTCCTAGATTAATCCATATATATGTGTTAGAATATGATATTTATCTTTCTCTTTCTGACTTCATGCTGTATATAGGTTCTAGGTTTATCCACCTCATTAGAACTGACTCAAAGGTGTTCCTTTTTATGGCTGAGTAGTATTCCATCGTGCATATGGACCACATCTGTTCATCTGTCGATGGACATCTAGGTTGCTTCCATGTTCCAGCTATTGTAAATAGTGCTGCAGTGAACAATGGGATACACTTATCTTTTTCAGTTTTGGTTTCCTCAGGGTATATGCCTAGGACTGGGATTGCTGGGTCATATGATGGTTTTATTCCTAGTGTTTAAAGGACTCTCCATACCGTCTTCCATACTGGCTGTATCAAATTTACATTTCCACCAACAGTGCAAGAGCGTTCCCTTTTCTCCACACCCTCTCCAGCATTTATTGTTGGTAGACTTTTTGATGATGGCCATTCTGACTGGTGTGAGGTGATATCTCATTGTAGTTTTGATTTGCATTTCTCTCATAATGAGCGATGTTGAGCATCTTTTCATGTGTTTGTTAGCCATCTGTATGTCTTCTTTGGAGAAATGTCTGTTTAGGTCATTTTCCCACTTTTTGATCGGGTTGTTTGTTTTTCTGGTATTGAGTTGTATGAGCTGCTTGTATATTTTGGAAATTAAACCTTTGTCAGTTGTTTCATTTGCTGCTGTTTTCTTCCATTTTGAGGGTTGTTTTTTCACCGTGCTTATAGTTCCCTTTGCTGTGCAAAAGCTTTTAAGTTTAATCAGGTCCCACTTATTTTGTTTTTATTTCCATTACTCTAGGAGGTAGATCATAGAGGATCTTGCTTTGGTTTATGTCATTGAGTGTTCTGCCTGTTTTCCTCTAAGAGTTTTATAGTTTCTGGTCTTATATTTAGCTCTTTAATCCGTTTTGAGTTTATCTTTGTGTATGGTATTAGGAAGTGTTCTAATTTAATTCTTCAGCATGTAGCTGTCCAGTTTTCCCAGCACCATTTATTGAAGAGGCTGTCTTTGTTCCGTTGTATATTCTTGCCTCCTTTGTCAAAAATAAGGTACCCATCGGTGCATGGGTTTATTTCTGGGCTTTCTGTCTTGTTCTGTAGGTCTTTATTTCTGTTTTTGTGCCAGTACCATACTCTTCTTGATAACTGTAGCTTTGTAGTATAATCTGAAGTCAGGAAGGTTGATTCCTCCAGCTCCATTCTTCTTTCTCAAGACTGCTTTGACTATTCGGGGTCTTTTGTGTTTGCATATGAATTGTGAAATTTTTTGTTCTAGTTCTGTGAAAAATGTCATTGGTAATTTGATAGGGGTTGCATTGAATCTGTAGATTGCGTTTGGTAGTATAGTCATTTTCACAATATTAATTCTTTCTTCCCTGGTTGTATTGTTTTAGATATCTGCATTCATATAATTATGGTGTCCTACACCATAAAAAAGAAAAATTATCAGTAATAGCTAGCCAGTGGCATCCTACCATATTTTAAACATTGATATTAAAATGCTCAAATTCAGACCTCCCAGGTGGTCCAGTGGTTAAGACTCCAAGCTTCCACTACAGGGGCGTGGGGTTCAGTCCCTGGTCAGGGAAGTTATGCGTGCCATGCAGTATGGCCAAAAAAAATAAAATGCTCAGATTCTGCCATCTATTATTTTAGTGAAGTTTTCTTTTTTAAGTCTTTTTACAATAAATAATTTATCATTTTTTGGATCAATTTCCTGTGTATTGAGCACCCACTGTGCATGGCATTGGCTGGGTGCTCCGCAGTGTGCACATGAAGATAACATAAAACACGTCCTCTTTCCTGAAGAAGCCTGTCCTCTAAAGCAGAGCAGTTCCCTTTGGAACCTGTTAAAATACACAGGCCAGGCCTTCCCAGAAGAGCTAATGACTTTCTAGGTCTGCAGTGGGTATTAGGCATCTGTTTTTGAAAGCTCTTTTTGATATTCAGCTGTGCGTCCCTCTCATTAGAACCACTGGTGAGAGGAGAGGACCCACACACACGAAAAATAAAGATTCAAGGCAGGCACAGGTAGGGAGTAACAGAAAAGACCAGATTTTGCTAAGTGGAGACATTAAGGAAGGCTTTCTTAGCATTTGCCTAGGCTTTATGATGGGTATCATTTCATCACACAGAAGATTTGGAAGTAGTTGAACTCTCAAGGATGGGCGGTGATGACATAAGGAAAGTCTGGGAAATCATGTAGTTTTGGAATAATAAAGGAGTTTAATTCCGTAATAAAGGGCAAGATGATCCCTTTTAAAAGTAACTGAACATAAAGCTTAAACAGGAAGTATCACAGGCACTTTGGCAGACTTTGTGTTTGATAGAAAAGCATACTTCTTCTGTATCATTGTTGGGATTGAACAATGTTTTTAATTTAAAAGAAAAAAAAGATTAAGTATCTTGCAAACTTATTTAATAGGTAAAATTCAATTTTCATGAGATGTTTTTTAATAGTGCAGTTGCCCAGGGCAGTGCTTATCTGTACTTTTGCCCCATCCACAAAGATTCTGATTTCAGTGGGTATGAGTGGGGCCCTGACATCCAGTTTTAAAGTTCTTAGGCTGATTTTAATATGTTCTTAGGGTTCAGTTCAGTTCAATCGCTCAGTCGTGTCCGACTCTTTGCGACCCCATGAATTGGAGCACGCCAGGCCTCCCTGTCCATCACCAACTCCCGGAGTTCACTCAGACTCAGGTCCATCGAGTCTGTGATGCCATCCAGCCATCTTATCCTTGGTCGTCCCCTTCTCCTCCTGCCCCCAATCCCTCCCAGCATCAGAGTCTTTTCCAGTGAGTCAACTCTTCGCGTGAGGTGGCCAAAGTACTGGAGTTTCAGCTTTAGCATCAGTCCTTCCAAAGAAATCCCAGGGCTGATCTCCTTCAGAATGGACTGGTTGGATCTCCTTGCAGTCCAAGGGACTCTCAAGAGTCTTCTCCAACACCACAGTTCAAAAGCATCAATTCTTCGGCGCTCAGCCTTCTTCACAGTCCAACTCTCACATCCGTACATGACCACAGGAAAAACCATAGCCTTGACTAGACGGACCTTAGTCGGCAAAGTAATGTCTCTGCTTTTGAATATACTATCTAGGTTGGTCATAACTTTTCTTCCGCTAAAAAGGTGGAATTACTAGTTAGGAATATGCAAGTGAGACTCCAGTTAAGAATTTCCTCCCAAGCAATTCTAGAAGCAAAAGTATTATTAATAAGGCAAAACAACTGACCCAAACTTCGTGTTCAGGAAAATGAACAAATTAACAGATGCCTTCTTTCTTTCCCTTTTAGGGACTGTATTAAAAATGGATATGTAGAGAATGGTATTAGGGGTCTAGAGCATAGAATGCTTGGAGTTGAGGGTTATAGATGAGAGACATTTGGAAGTGTCTACTTTCATTTGTCATCCGCCCTGGTTATAAGGTGCTGTCAAACCTTAACTTTCAAAGACTTCTAAGTTGTAAGGTCTGCTTCAAAATCTGTTTAATCGGGACATTTAAATTTTATTAGGAAGAAGTTTAAAACACGATCAGGTGAAACAGTGCGCCTCATTGACCTCCTGGAAGAAGGACTAAAACGCTCCATGGACAAATTGAAGGAAAAAGAAAGAGACAAGGTAATCCAAAGACTGACTTGTATATTGTGTAGCGTGCATTTTGTTGTGGTTTTTCATTTTTGTTTTTATTGAGAGAACTGGGAAGGTTTATAAGCAGTCAGTCAACTTCTGACAGGCTTATATCTCAGGTTTATTGCAGTTTGTTTCATGAATTGCTGAGTGTTTATTGTGAAGATATAGTTCTTAGCTATTACAAAAGACCATGGCCTTTTCTTTGTTGTTAACGTGGCACAGAATCTCTGCTGCTTCTTGGCAGTTCACCTGTCACTGCTTTGAACCAATGATAGGAGAATACTGAAGACTGAGGCGGTTTGAATGAATAGCCTACATTAGAGTGTACCTCTGCTGAGCTCCTTTCTCTGGGAGTATTTGAAGAGTCGTCATTAGCAGTAAACACCGACCACGCGAGGCTTCCCTTGAACCCACAGAGTAGGCAACATGATGGCCATTCATGCACCCTTAGAGAGGACAGTGGTTGGATTTGTGTGAAATTTGGATGAACTGCATCAAAGGTGGGGGGGTGATTAATATAGAAATAAATAGAGGTCAGAGATTGAGTCAAAGGATCTTAGGTCTTTTACATTCCAGCAGTCAAATGGAATGAACATAACTATTGTAAACAGAAGAGTAAAATTATAGAAAGAGACACAGAACAGGATTAAATGTAGACATGAATGAGCCAAAAAAAAAAATGGTTCTTTGAGGACACCCTGGTTTGGTTTGGGTAGATCACTGATAATCCAGAGAGCATGAAGGCAGGCTCTAAGGGAACATTCTCCCCACCTGTTCCATTTCCATTGTTCGCAAAGTGAAACATGAAATTGTTTTTTATTCTGTTTCCAGTTGGTGGTTGTCAAGTATACCCAGTTGGTATCTCCAGAATGGTTTTGCCTTTTAGTCCTGGCCTAGGTATAAGGGGCACAATCAGATGAAAAATGGAAAATTTAGTCACTAATCAGTTTGTTTAGTCTGCATAGTAACAAAAACTGCTTTAACTCTTTATTTGGCTGTTTCAGCTACTATTTTTTAATCTACATAGAGTAAAATGTAAAGCTTGATGAATTTTTACACACACATATATACATGCTGCTGCTGCTGCTAAGTCACTTCAGTCGTGTCCGACTCTGTGCGACCCCATAGATGGCAGCCCACTAGGCTTCTCTGTCCCTGGGATTCTCCAGGCAAGAACAGTGGAGTGGGTTGCCATTTCCTTCACCAATGCATGAAAGTGAAAAGTGAAAGTGAAGTCGCTCAGTTGTGACCATGCTAACATCAACCAGTCAAGTTATATCTCTATCACCCCAGAAAGTTTCCTATCACCATGGATCATTTTTGTTTATTTGAGGACTTTAAATGAAAGCATAAAGTATGTGCTGTTTTCCAGGTATATCAGTAGTTCATTTCTTTTTACTGCTAGATAATAGTATTAATGTGTTTCTTCAACAGAAGGACATTAGGGTTGTTTCTGTTTGTTGACTGTTAGGAATAAGAAGCTATTAATAATTTCAGCATTACTGTTCAAGCCACTTTTTGGGTACGTGCACTTTTCTCTTGGGTGTGTATCTAGGAAATTGCCAAGGAAAGAGTTACAAATGTTATATATTCCCATCACTAGTACAATTGTTCCAGTTGCCCTGTATCTTTCCACATAACTGATTTTGTGAGTCTTATTTGAATAGCTTTTCTGGTGAATATGTATTAGCAACTCATGGGTTAAAATTTGCATTTCTCTAATGAGTAATTACGTTAACTGTTGCTTATTGATCATCGTGGTCTTTTGTGAATGATATGTTCAAGTCTTTTGCATAGTGTTTGTTTTAGACCATCCATTTATATTTATCCACATATTTACACTTTCCTGTGAACTTTATTCCTCCTTGCAGTTTCTAATTGCCTAGGTGTGGTTTGGAGAGGGAGGTAGTATTTCCTTCTTTCCTTTGTATTTATCTTGCTTGGAGTTGCTGAGTTTTCTGAGGGTTGGGTTCCTCATCAGTTTAGGAAAATTCTCAGTCATATCTCTTCAAACATTCCATCTTTGCCCTATTCTGTTGTTGAATCTAAGTACATATATTATGTTAGAAATTTTGACTGTGTCCCAGAGTGTTTTTCACATTTTTTTTCACTTTTCTCCTCTATATGCTTTATTTTGGATATTCTAAATACCTTAATCATAGTTTTCCATTTTGAAATAATTTCAGAAATAAAAAATTATAGTACAAAGTATTCCCATAGCAGCCTCCCCAAATATTAACATCCTATAGATGTAGTGTGATTTCAAAACCAGGAAATTAACATTGCTACAGTACAGTTCACTAATCTGCAGACCTTAATCAGATTTTGCCATTTGTCTTTTTGTAGTTCAGGATCACATGTTGCATTTAGTCTTCATGTCTCCATAATCTTTTTTAATTGGGGCATGTCCTTGCTTTATCTTTCTCTTTCATCATCATGACACTTTTTGTCAGGTTTTCTGTGGACTGTCCCGCAGCTGGGTTCATCTGGTATTTCTTTGTGATTAAATTCAAGTTATACAGTCTTAGGAAGATAAATTTCCTTCTCACTTTAATATTTCAGGAGGCACCCGATGTTGATATGTCTTATGATTGTTAACATGAATTTTGATCACTTTTGTTACGTTGATAATATCAGTTTTCTCCATTGTGAAGTTACTGTGTTTCCTCTTTGTAATTAATAAGTATTTTTTAAACGATTACAGACTTTTAAAAGCTGTATCATTTATTTTATTTTTGGCTGTGCTGGGTCTTTGTTGTGGTGCGTGGGCTTCTCATTGCTGTGGTTTCTCTTGTAATGGAGCATAGGCTCCAGGGAGCATGGGCTTCAGGAGTTGTTGCGCAGCATGTTGGATCTTCCCGGACCAGGGATTGAACTCGTGTCCCCTGCATTAGCAGGCAGATTCTTAACCACTGAACTACCAGGAAAGCTCCAGTTGCCGTCTTTAAAGCTGCTGTGTTTCTGTTGTTTGTATTGTCTTGTTCCCCCTCCCCCTACCTCACCTCCTTGGTTTTAAGTCATTTCATCTGACGTGCTGGGTGAAAAGTTGTAATAGTTCTAGATAATGTCATCTTCCTAGTTAAGTTTTCTGGCTGACAGCACACAGCTAGTTGTCTTAATGATGTCCTTGTGTTGATGCTCTCTGGAGACTTCAAACAGTTGCTTCATATAATTTATTCAGCTTTTAAGTAGTTGATTCTGGTGGAAGGGGTTAGTCTGCTTCAAGCTACTGCATCATGTCCAGACCAGAAATCCTCACCTACTTACTTGACCTAATAATGCTTCAGAATATGAAGCAATGCTTCAGAATATGAAGCAATTTACCAAGACAGTGTTAGTTCTTTTCTAGTTCTTGACACCCTGTTTTTATTCCAGTTAATTACCTGACCCTAATTTTGTTTCCTATAACCTACATCAAAATATTCTATGGAATGAAGCAGATAAAAACTAATAAATGGTGCTTTCATTTCATATCTACTGAATACACTAGGGAAAAAGTATGCAAGCTGACACTTCATAATTTATAACTCAGGTTTCTCATGGAAGCATTCTTTGTTATGCAGAGCTGATGAGTTTTATTTTCCTCGTTCCCTTCCTTGTAGATTGGCCTGTTTTCCTGCCTCAGTGTTGATGCTCACTGCAGTTCACTGGTTAGAGACCGTTAGATGCTCCTGTGCTGTGTGTGCTGTGTTCAGTCGCTTCAGTCGTGTCCAGCTCTGTGCAGCCCTGTGGACTGTAGCCCGCCAGGCTCCCCTGTCCATGGGATTCTCCAGGCAAGAATCCTGGACTGGGTAGTCGGTCCCTTCTCCAGGGGATCTTCCTGACCCAGGGGGCAAAGCTGTGTCTCTTATATCTCCTGCATTGGTAGGCGGCTTCTTGACTAATAGCGCCACCTGGGCAGCCCTAGATGTCCTTACCACCATCTTCTGTCTAGGAGATGGTGGAACAAAACAAGGATTGGTAACTTCTTAAGTATTTTTTGTTTTTCCAAAAGGTCTTAACCACAGAGGAATTGAAGGCCGCTCAGACATCTGTTGCTTATGGCTGTATCAAATATGCTGATCTTTCCCATAACCGGCTGAATGACTATATCTTCTCCTTTGACAAAATGCTGGATGACAGAGGAAATACAGCGGCTTACTTGTTGTATGCCTTCACTAGAATCAGGTAATTGGGGTGTGGCATTTTTTGAGTCAAATGATGATTTCTAGTTTGTATCAGTCATTCCTTATTACATGTTTTCAATGGAGAAGAATATACTTAAGGGGGAATGATGGCTGTTACCTGATTTTTCAGGTCGATTGCACGTCTGGCCAGTATTGATGAAGAGATGCTCCGGAAAGCCGCTGGTGAGACCAAAATCATTTTGGACCATGAGAAGGAATGGAAACTAGGCCGGTGCATTTTGCGGTTCCCTGAGGTTCTGCAGAAGATTCTAGATGACTTACTTCTCCATACTCTGTGTGATTATATCTATGAGCTGGCAACTACTTTCACAGAATTCTATGATAGCTGCTATTGTGTGGAGAAAGATCGGCAGAGTGGTAAGTGGCTCATCCAGGAGTCATATTGGGGTTTGGGCTCCAACAGAGGCATTCATTTGAGTTGGATGTGGGTAATTTTCAATTTATTTATGGAAACCCCCCACACCCAGTTTCCCCCTAGTTACACAGTAATCCATATCATATACAACAGACAGAATTGCACTGGCTCTAATACAAGCATAAATGGAATTCTTAAACAGACTCATTTCCCCACCCTCAGCCACATGGGATGGAACCATAAAACTCCAAAGAAACAATTGGAAGGTCACTAGGAATAGGACATTTCCAACAAAAGCAGTGTGACTGATGGAGAGTGAGTCTTTGGGTTCTTGATAATGAAAACTGCCCTTGGAGGAAAAAAATAATACCTCTTTTAGGCTTTTTGCTCTATCGTGTTACATAGCTAATGAAATAGACTGAACTAATGATTAATAATAATACAGCAAGTAGGCATTTCTGAGAGTCATGCTTGAGAACTTAAAATTTCATTAGGAAAAAAAAACCATTATTGTATTTAAAGTTCATTCAGACCATGAAGCCTAGAACAGAATTTAAAAAAAAGAAAAAGATAAAATTATAGTCTAGTAGTGCAGGCTCTATATCTTTTATCAGTTAAAAATAGATTTCTTGAACAGAACACGTTTATTTCTTAGATTCTCTCTCTACAGTTTAGGTAAAGATGATTCTAGTTAAACTCCCCCAAAACATCTGAGTTAGGCTATTTACTTCTCAATAAAGTCCAGAAATAGCATAGATTCTTTAACAGTGATTTGTAGAAAAAGTAATTTCTCTCTCTCTCTGTGTTCTCAGGAGAAGTCCTGAAGGTGAACATGTGGCGTATGCTGCTGTGTGAAGCAGTTGCTGCTGTCATGGCTAAGGGGTTTGATATTCTGGGAATAAAACCTGTCCAAAGAATGTAGTCCTCCGAAGGTTTGAACACTGTGTGTTTTCACCAAAGTGGCCATTAGCATTGTTTGCTTTTTTACAATCATGTGGATACAAAAACAAGTAAAAGGAATTTATCAACTATCTATAGAACTTCTGGTTCTTTGTCTCTCACAACTAAACTTCTGAAAAGTACTTTCACTAACTTTAATTAGATAAGGAATCCCATTTATTGAGCCCTAATGTAATCCCCAAGAACACAACCTTCACTGCCATTTATTCTGGAGAAACAAATGCTTAATATACATGAATGTTACTGCACTGTGCTGCTTCCAAGGGTCTCCACGCTCAGAGGAGCTGTAGATACGATCTTAATGAATTATGACTATAGCTACCATTTACAAACTGGTCTGTACAGAGCCCGTATCCACAGCATAAAGGATACCTTGGGAATAAATATCTAACCAAATAGAGAATAGCAATAAGAAGACAATTACAAAGAAGCCAAGTAGAAGTTCTAGAGGTGAAAAGTATAACTGAAATTAAAGATTTGCTAGAGGGGTCCAACAGCAGATTTGAGCAGATAGAAAAAGGAACTTGAAGAGAGGCCAAATTTAAATTATACAGTCTGAGAAAGAATTACATCAGTGCTCAGAATGAAACTTTTGAAAAATGAAGAGAGACTAAGATGACCTTTAGGACACCATCAGCAGTACCAACATAAGTATAACAGGAGTCCCAGGTGAGAGGAGAGAAAGAAGCATAAAATATTTGAAGAAATAATGGCTAAAAATTGCTCAAATTTGATGAAAAATTTTAATGTACATATAGAAGAAGTGTAGTAAACTCCAAGTAGGATAAAAACAAAGCCTTTTTAAAACATGATCTGGAGAGAGAAATTGAAAACTTTGAAAACAACAAGAAACAAATCACAGTAATTATTTTTTCTAGGAACTGCCACATTTTGCACAGAAGCTCTACCGTTGTACATTCCCACCAACAGTGCGCAAGGGTTCCAATTTTTCTATTTTTGTCAACACTTACTGATAGTAGCTGTCCTGTTGGGTGTGAGGTGGTATCACAGTTGTGATTTGCATTTTCCTAATTAGTTAACATTTTGAAGACTGAAGGAAGGAAATAATAAAGACCAGACTGGAGAGGAATGAAATAGAGAATAGGAAAACAATAGAATCGAAAGAAAATCTGGTTCTAAAGATCAGCAAAATTGACAGGCGTTTCTAGCTAGACTGGTAAGAAAAAGCTCAAATCACTAAAATCAGAAATGAAAGTGGGGCTATTATTCCTTACATTGTAAAATGTGTTCTAACTGTACATCATCTAGTTGCATGCCAAAAAAATTATAGACAGCATAGGTGAAATTTTTAAAATCTGGAAATACAAAATACCAAAGCTGATTGAAGAAGAAATGGAAAATCTGAATAGACCTAAAAGAGATTGAGTCAATTATTACCAAAAAGATTCTAGTAAAATTCCAGGGTCAGGTGACTTCTCTGATAAGAAGAATTAACATCAGTTCTCAGACTCTTCCAAAAAATAAAGAAGAATCACTACCTAACTCGTTCTATAATGTCAGAAGCCCAGTATTACCGTGAGGTTTAGTTGTTCAGCTGTGTCTGACTGTGACCCCATGGGATTTCCCAGGCAAAAATTCTGGAGTGGGTTGCCATTTCCTCCTCCAGGGAATCCTCTTGACCTAGGAATCAAACCTGGGTCTCCTGCACTGGCAGGCAGATTCTTTCTACCACTCAAGGGCTTCCCAGGTGGCACTATGGTAAAGAACCTGCCTGCCAGTGCAGGAGATTCAGAGACTTGGGTTCAGTGTCTGGGTCAGGAAGATTCCCTGGAGAAGGGCAAAGCAACCCACTCCAGTATACTTGCCTGAAGACCCCAAGGACAGAGGAACCCGGTGGGCTACAGTCCATAAGGTCGCAGAGCTGGACCCGACTGGAGCAACTTAGCACACATGCATGCGCCCTGATACCGAAGCCAAAGACATGACAAGAGAAGAGCAGCACAGATCAATGCCCCTTGTGAATACAAACGACAAAGCAAACCTCAAAAGTACTAGAAATCAAATGGAACAATTTAAAAAGAATTATATGTTATGAGCAAACCCTCCCACAAATACATCCAAAGTCCATTTACAAATGGATTCTTACAGGACACCTACTAAACACCAATGGAAGTCCTCAAACACCTGAAAGGATGAGAAAGATATCCACATAACGGCAGGAAGAAGGGGTGGGAGGGAGCTGAAGAAAGGGAACATTCCCACACCCTAGGAAGACCCCTCAGCGGTGGAGAGAGCTGGGACAGAGAAGGAGCTCCAGTGGCTCACAGGAGGGCGTGGAAGTTAGAGGTAGGCAGGACAGACAGAGGTGGTCCAGGCCACCTCCCTGTGAGCCCAGCCTAACGTGCATCTGCTGGGAAACAGGGTTGAGAGGACAGGCCTGGGGAGAGGACCGGTGCTGGCTGCTTGGAGACACCCTGAAGGGGCTGAAGTATGGAACAGCTGAGCAACCAGGGGTGCGAGCCCGGCCTGCACAGAAGTGAAGCTCCAGCGGTAAGGGGCCCATTACAGCCTTTTCATCCACACGCCACCCCCTCCGCCTTGGGCTCCGGGGTCGTGTGCCCCACCTGGGCAGGCTTGCAGGTCCCATCTCGGGAGCAGACGCCAGCGGGCTGCCCACGTGCAGAGGTGGGGTGGAAAGCACACCTGAACACAGAGGGCCTGAGGGACACCCGAACAGAGTGGGTGTCCCGAAGCTGTGGGCTTTGCGGGTGCCTGCACGAGGGGGCTGGCCAGGCCAGGATCTAAGCTGTGGGCTCCCATGTCAGGTCCAGGTGTGGGACTTCTGCAGTCCTGGCAGACTCCGGTGCTGGCTGCTTGGAGACACCCTGAAGGGGCTGAAGTATGGAACAGCTGAGCAACCAGGGGTGCGAGCCCGGCCTGCACAGAAGTGAAGCTCCAGCGGTAAGGGGCCCATTACAGCCTTTTCATCCACACGCCACCCCCTCCGCCTTGGGCTCCGGGGTCGTGTGCCCCACCTGGGCAGGCTTGCAGGTCCCATCTCGGGAGCAGACGCCAGCGGGCTGCCCACGTGCAGAGGTGGGGTGGAAAGCACACCTGAACACAGAGGGCCTGAGGGACACCCGAACAGAGTGGGTGTCCCGAAGCTGTGGGCTTTGCGGGTGCCTGCACGAGGGGGCTGGCCAGGCCAGGATCTAAGCTGTGGGCTCCCATGTCAGGTCCAGGTGTGGGACTTCTGCAGTCCTGGCAGACTGAGAGACATCAGGGCTGATGGCCGACACACCCACGGCTGAGGTGAGGCAGAGGGCAGTGCCCGTGACTTTGCGGGGGGAAAGGTGGCCCAACAGAGCACACTCCCCAGGGAACAGCTCCAGCAGAGGGACACTCAGCGGCTCCCTCCCAGCGGGAACGCTCCCGTCCCGTCGACCTCACCCCACAGCTCAGAAGCCTATCTGGGGACGTCTGCTCCAACAACTGAAGCGCAGACCCTGCCCCTAGCAGGGCAGTGACAACCACAGGGCAAAGAGAAGGCCCCCTCCACAACCAGGGCAGGGTCTGCTCACCACACCACCTGTCACACCTCCGGTCAAGGGGCTTAACAGCCAGCCCACACTAAGAGGCGGCAGCCAGCCATACCCAAACAGCCCCCACACCCAAAAGATGAAACCTACCCAGGCCACACAGGGATGTCCCCACATAAACACAGACCTCCAAGACCACAGTAGATAACTGCTTTTCCTAAACTCAGAGCAAGAGAAATATAAGTAAAATGAGAAAGCAGAGGAATCTTTTATATTCCCAAATATAAGAGATCAGGAGAACTTCCCTGAAGGAACAATGAAACAGACCTCTTAAGCTTAACAGACACTGAGTTCAAAAAGGGGATAATGAAAATACTGAAGGAATTAAGAAGGGTTATTCGGAGAAGTTTGCATGAAATATTCCCTTAGTATCTCCAATTTTCTTGAAGAGATTTCTAGTCTTTCCCATTCTATTATTTCCCTGTATTTCTTTGCATTGTTCACTTAAGAAGGCTTTCTGATCTCTCCTTACTATTCTCTGGAAGATTACTGTAAAAAGGAACTAGAAACTATAAGGAGAAACTGGGAAAAATTAGAAAATTTATCATGAGCAAATGAGACTATCCAGGAATGTAAGGATGGTTCAACATATGAAAATAAAGTATACATCATAGTAATCAATTGAGGGTGTGGGGAAACCCCACATGAGTATATCAATACATCGGGAACAAGACAGGGAAATCTGCTTTGTCTGAAGCTCTAGCCAGGGTAGTTAGGCAAGAAAAAGAACTAAAGGACATTCAGATTCGAAATGAAGAGGTAAAATTCTCTTTTCACAGATTACTCGATTTTATATATTTTAAAAATCCCTAAAGAATACACACACATATATACAAAGACAATAGAGCTCATAAAAGCAACAAGGTTGCAGGACACGAAGTCAAAGTACAAAAATTAGTTGTGTTCCTATTTTGTTTGTTGTATTGCTTACAACAAACAATACAAAAATTAAGAAATCCATTTATAATAGCATCAAAAAGAATAAAATAATTAGGAATACATTTAGCCAAGGGAGTGTAAGACCTGTACGCTGAATTAAACTACAAAACATGGAAAGAAAATTTTTAAACAGCTAAAAAAATGGAACATTTCATATTCATGGTTTGGAAGACTTGTTAAGATGGCATTACTTCCCCAATTAATCTACAGATTCAGCCTATTCATGATCAGTAGAATCCTGGCTAACTCCTTGGAGAATATGACAAGCTGATCCTAAAGTTCACATGGAATTGAAAGAGACCCTGAGTAGACAAAAGCTTGAAAAAGAACAGTTGGAGAACTCACAATTCCCAATTTCAAAACTTGCTACAAATTAACGGTAAACAAAACAACATGGGACTGGCATTAAGGACGGACACAGATCAATGGAATCGAACTGAGTCCAGAGATAAACCCATATTCTACAGTTAATTGATTTTTCAACAAGCGTACTAAGACCATACCATGGAGAAAAGACATCTTTTCAATAAACGGTGCTGGAATAACTAGA
The DNA here is from genome assembly GCA_006410635.1 of Cephalophus harveyi. Lineage (NCBI taxonomy): Eukaryota > Metazoa > Chordata > Mammalia > Artiodactyla > Bovidae > Cephalophus > Cephalophus harveyi. The sequence continues at coordinate 25,098 of SJYT01014226.1, forward strand.
TTGTTCTTGTTGTTCAATCACTAGGTCATGTCCAACTCTTTGTGACCTCATGGACCGTAGCATGCCAGGCTCCTCCGTCCTCCACTGTCTCCCAGGGATGGATTCATGTCCATCGAGTCAGTGATGCTACCTAACCATCTTATCCTCAAACAATTAAACACAGAAATACCATATAATAATGCTCCTAGGTATATATTCAAGAGACCTGAATGCATGCTCACTCAAGAACTTGTATACATGTTCATAGCACTGCAGCACAATTCAATATTCATAATAGATAAAAGTAGAAACACCCAAGTGTCTATCAACTGATTAATACATAAATAAAATGTGGTAATCTATACAATGAAATATTATTTAGCCATAAAAGGAAATACTGATACATGCCACAAGATGGAGAAACCTTGAAAACATTATCTAAATGAAAGACGCCAGACACAAATTGTATGATTACATTTATATTAAATGTCCAGAATAGGCAAATTCAGAGACAGAAAGGAGATTAGTGGTTGCCAGGGTCTAAAAACAGGGAAAATGGGAAGTGGCTGCTTAGTGGATATATACTTTCTTTATAGGGTGATAAAAATGTATTGAATTTAGGTAGTGGTAAAGCTGAAACTCCAGTACTCTGGCCACCTCATGAGTTGACTCATTGGAAAAGTCTCTGATGCTGGGAGAGATTGCGGGCAGGAGGAAAAGGGGACGACAGAGGATGAGATGGCTGGATGGCATCACCAACTCGATGGACGTGAGTCTGAGTGAACTCTGGGAGATGGTGATGGACAGGGAGGCCTGGCGTGCTGCGATTCATGGGGTCACAGAGTTGGACACGACTAAGCAACTGAGGACGACCGAGGATGAGATGGCTGGATGGCATCACTGACTCGATGGATGTGAGTCTGAGTGAACTCCGAGAGATGGTGATGAACAGGGAGGCCTGGCGTGCTGCGATTCATGGGGTCGCAAAGAGTCGGACACGACTGAGCGACTGAACTGACTGAAGCAACTGAACTGAACTGAACGGTCACTTTAAAAGCTCTCTAGTCTTTCCCTTTCTGTAGTTTTCCTCTATTGCATTGCATTGTTCATTGAAGAAGGCCTTCTTGTCTCTCCTTGCTATTCTCTGGAACTCTGCATTTAGTTGGGTGTACCTTTCTCTTCAAGAAAACTGGAACTATCAAAGGAAAATTTCATCCAAAGATGGGCACAAAAAAGGACAGAAATGGTAAAGACCTATTAGAAGCAGAAGAGATCAAGAAGAGATGGAAAGAATACACAGAAGAACTGTATAAAAAAGATCTCAGCGACCCGGATAACCACGATGGTGTGGCCACTCATCCAGAGGCAGACATTCCGGAGTGTGTAGTCAGGTGAGTCTTAGGAAGCACTGCTGTCAATAAAGCTAGTGGAAGTGATGGAATTCCAGCAGCGCTATTTACAATCCTAAAAGATGACTATCAAAGTGCTGCACTCAATAAGTCAGCAAATCTGGAAAACCCAGCAGTGGCCACAGGACTGGAAAAGGTCAGTCCTCATCCCAATTCCCAAGAAGGGTAGTACTAAAGAATGTTCAAAGCACCAGATAACTGCACTCATCTCCCAAGCTAATAAGGTTCTGCTCAAAATCCTTCAAGCTAGGCCTCAGCATTATGTGAACTGAGAGCTTCCAGATGTCCAAGCTGGGTTTAGAAAAGGCAAAGGCACCAAAGAGCAAACTGCCGACATTCACTGGATAACAGAGAAAGCAAGGGAATTCCAGAAAAACATCTATCTTTGTTTCATTAACTATGCTAAAGCCTTTGACTGTGTGGATCATAACAAACTGTGGAAAACTCTTAAAGAGACGGGAATACCAGATCATCTTACCTGTCTCCTGAGAAGCCTATATGCAGGTCAAAAAGCAATAGTTAGAACCCTGTATGGAACAACTGACTGCTTCAGGACTGAGAAAGGAGTATAACAAGGCTCTTTATTTAACTTGTACACAGAGCACACCACATGAAATGCCAGGCTGGATGAGTTACAAGCTGCAATCAAGATTGCCGGGAGAAACATCGACAACCTCAGACATGTGGATGATATCACTCTAATGGCAGAAAGTGAAGAGGAACTAAAGAATCTCCTAATGAGGGTGAAGGAGGAAGATGAAAAAGCCAGCTTAAAGCTAAATATTAAAAAAACAGATCATGGCATCCGGCCCCATGACTTCATGGCAAACAGAAGGGGAAAAGGTAGAAGCAGTGACCGATTTCCTCTTCATGGGCTCTAAAATCACTGCAGATGGTGACCGCAGCCTTGAAATTAAAAGACGATTACTTCTTGCCAGGAAAACTGTGACAAACCTAGACAGTGTGTTAAAAAGCCACTCTCCCGACAAAGGTCCGTAGAGTCAAGGCTATGGTCTCTCCAGCAGTCACACACGGTTGTGAGAGCTGGATCATGAAGGCAGAGAGCTGAAGAATTGAGGCTTACAAACTGTGGTGCTAGAGAAGACTCCTTAGAGTTGCTTGAACAGCAAGATCAAACCAGTCAATCTTAAAGGAAATCAATCCTGAATACTCACTGGAAGGACTAATGCTGAGGCTGAAGGTCCAATACTTTGGTCACCTGACGCAAACAGCTGACTCATTGAAAAGACCCTGATGCTGGGAAAGATTGAAGGCAGAAGGAGAAGAGGGCGACAGAGGATAAGATGGTTGGATGGCATTACTGGTGCAATGGACATGAACTTGGGCAAACTCTGGGAGATGGTGAGGGACAGGGAGGCCTGGAGTGCTGCAGTCCATGGGGTCACAAAGAGTCAGACACTTTTCTCTAGAGAAAAGTCCATGCAGCAACAAAGACCCAGCACAGCCAAAAATAAATAAATAAAATTATATATTAGAAAAAGTTCTTACACAGAAGAATATTATTCAGCCATTGAAAAGGAACCCTCTGGGGGGACTTCCCTGGTAGTCCAGTGGTTGAGAGTCTGCCTTGCAATGCAGGGGACATGGATGTGATCCCTGGGCTTCTCCGGTAACTCGGCTGGTAAAGAATCTGCCTGCAATGTGGGAGACCTGGGTTCGATCCCTGGGTTGGGAAAATGCCCTAGAGAAGGGAAAGGCTACCCACTCCAATATTCTGGCCTGGAGAATTCCATGGACTGTATAGTCCAAGGGGTCACAAAGAGTTGGACACGACTGAGCGACTTTCACTTTTCACTTTCAGGGAACTAAGATCCCACATGCAGCAGAGCAGCTAAGGCTTCCGAGCCACAAATAGAGGGTCCATGTGCTGCAACGATCCCCTGTGCTGCAACTAAAACCTGATTCAGTCAAATAAACTAATTTTTAAAAAGAACAAAGGAACCCTTGGTTGACATATAATCCAGCAATCTCACTCCTGGGCCTCTATCTAGACAGCACTATAATTGGAAAAGATCCATGCATCCCTATGTTCACAGCAGCACTGTTCACAAGAGCCAGGACACGGAAGCAAACTAAATGTCCACTGACAGAGGAATGGATAAAGATGTGTAACGGAATGCCACTCAGCCATAAAAAAGCATGAAATAACGCCACTTACAGCAACACGGATGGGTCTAAGAGATTATCATACTAGTGAAATAAGTCAGAAAGAGAAAGACAAATACCATATGCTATCACTTATCTGTGGAATCTAATGTATGACACGAACGAGCCTATCTACAAAACAGAAACACTCACACAGACATAGTGAACAGGCTTGTGGTTGCCAGTGGGGGTGGGGGTGGGGTAGGGAAGGATTGGGCGTTTGGGATTAGAAGATGCAAACTATTACATATAGGATGGATAAACAACAAGCTCCTACTGCGTGGCACAGGGAATGACATTTAATAACCTATGATATACCATAATAGGAAAGAATATGAAAAAGAATGTATATATGTATAACTGAATCACTTTGCTGTATAGCAGACAGAAATCAACACAACATTGTAAATCAACACTTCAATAAAATAAACTGAAAGAAACAAGAGATGCCAGAGAGCTTCTTTTCCCTCCCTACCAGCTAGGGACACGATGAGAAAGACAGCTCTCTTTCTGGTGGTCAACCAGAAACCGACCATCGAACACACTGGCACCCTCATCTTGAACTTCCAGCCTCCAGAACTGTGAGAAAACGTGCTTCTCTAGAATAACACTGAATAAGCTTTTTGAGAATTTCTCAAGTGTCAGTCACTAATTCTGTAGGGAGAATGGAGTGAGAGGTGAGCACCTCACCCAGTGAGGTAGTGAGCAAACGTCAATGGAATCCCAACTAAGGGAACTGGACCATTCTCCAAGGCCCAGATACTAAAAAAAAGAGACAGTTCTCTTTTTCACTTAACATGCTATATTAGATATGTGACTGGGAATTGAGTACTACTTTGGGTTTTAGTCATGTGTTAGTAAAAAGGTATTACATTTTGCCTTGAAGAATACATTTATATATATGCACACTGAACGGTAAATTTTGTCTGTGATGTTTTGTAGGTACATTGATCCAGGTGTGCCAGACTGACATTCTGCAGTAGACACCTGTGGCCAAAAGGTTTCCTATTCACCAATGACCCCACCCAGCAGTTAGACAGGGCATGTGATTAGTCCTGGCCAATGGGCTATGAGAAGAAGTGACTGTGTGAAGCCCTGGGACACAGCACAGAAAAAGGGAAGTGAGCCCTCCATGTCGGTTCTTCCCTCATGGTAGTGTGGTAACAATGGGAACCCTCTTGTTTCTCATGTTACAGCCACAAGATGTTGGTGCTGAGCCTCGCAAGCGACTTTGTAGAACAAACCTTGCATAGATCTTCAATGGACATGAAATGCAGGCAAGTAGGAATAAGCTATTCAGATGTAACTGCAGACCTTCATCATATTGTGCACCAGAGGGGAACAATATTAATGTTTGTTGATGAGAGCTTCGTGTTGCTAACTTGAATGCCTATTTTATAGATAGTACATTTATAGTATGATGTTTATAGTATCTCCTGATGTAATAAGCTTTATGAGTCATGTATTTCATCCAAGTTCTGTTTTCACAACAAACTTCTGGCTGTATTTGAGATGCAGTGGCCAACTGAAGCCGGTACTGTTGATGCCTAATATTGCCTAGACTCACCCTGGAGCTCACCTGCAGCTGTGGGTGGTAAGCAGCTTCCAGGATGGTTGCAGCTCCCCACTCTGAATGCCAGCTTCCCCACCTGAGGGCTGTGTGAAGCATCAGGGGAATCTGCTGAGCCATGCACAGGAGCAACTCAAAGGATAAGACAGTTAGTGCCTCAGAAACAACTCCTGACAATGGGGGAAGGAAGAATGGTGGATGACTGCCCCAGCCTCCCAGCCTGTGCTGGAACAATTCTGAGACGACCTGTACAGCTCTTCAGAGGGTAATCAGAACAACTGAGCTCTAATCATGCACTGTGCTGATCTGCTCAATAATGACTCCTTCCTGCACTTCCCATGGTGGCCCTGTGGTTGAGACTCTACCTCAACTACCATGCAGGGCACTTGGGTTTGATCCCTGATGCAGGAAGATTCAATGCGGACAAACACCCCTTGTGAGAAGAGTAGGAACCTCTAAGCAGAGTGTTTTATGTGAACCATCCACCTCAGGAACCATACATTGCACTCTCTGACTCCTTGTCAACATTTCAACACACAGATGTCTAGCCCACATTCAGGAGGCATTTTGGCCAGAAGAGAAAACCAGACCTGATGCTGCTATCCATGAATTTGAATTATGAAGACTCCTGGTCCAGGATGAAATGAAAGCTTTGCTGTGTGCACCTTGCCTGACATTTGCCTTAATTTTCAGGAACAATTTGTCTCTAGCTGGACCAAGCATTTAGTCCCACCCATGGAGAGGTCCATTGGTGGCTTACACCACCCACCTACGCCATCTCCCACGGCTCCTAGCTGAGCCCCATTGGTGTTGCTGTCCATGGTTCTGATAGAAAGAGTATGCCTCTGCATTGACACCTGTTTTGCTGTCTGTGGTGCTGCCTAATGGTTCTTTTTTTATGCTCAGGAAGATGCTGCACATTTAAAGAGCAGATTTTTGAGATACAGACTAAAATTCAACTATAAACATGAGATTTAGGCTTTTGTTGATGTATTATAGGGGCTTCCCACGTGGTGCTGTTGAATGAAGGAGACATTAAAAACGCAGGTTCGATCCCTGGGTTGGGAAGACCCCTGATGGAGGGCATGGCAACCCACTCCAGTACTGTTGCCTTGGGAATCCCATGGGCAGAGGAGCCTGGAGGGCTACAGTCCATAGGGTTGCAAAGAAGTAGACACAACTGAAGTGATTCCCGACAATGTGTTATAGGATTTAGGACTCTGGCCTATGTGTCCCCATTCATGCTGAAGAGTCAATATTTTCTTGTTGTCCCATATTCTCAGAACAGGTTTTAGGATTTAGCACAGCTGATGGAAAAGAGCGGAGCTAAATAGAGAGAAACCAGGGCTGTAGCTTGCAGGCTATTAATCACACCAGGGGAGCCACTGTTCCTTTGGCAATCCCTGGCTTGGAATTGTCCTCTTTTTGACTTCCTATGTCCTTTCTAGCAGAAAGTCCTGTGGATTCTATCTTCTAAACAGCTTTTAGATTAGGCTGCTTCATCACCTCCACCAAAACTTCCATGACAATGATGATCACCACATGACCATCACCACTCCTCTGCTTCTACTTACCATCACTTCTTGTTGGAATCATCCCTCTAGGATAAAAACTTCCAAGTGGAACAACTAAGTGGAAGTATAGGTGTGTTGTTTAAGGATTTGACAGTTGTACCAAGGAGCATTTCCATCAACCTTGCAAAAGAGGGCCAGAGCCACGTCTAGGTGGCTAAAGCACTACCAGCAATACAGTTCAGTTAAAAATTGACCAAAAGAAATACTGAGTTGGCCACAAAGTTGATCTGGATTTTCCATGTTACTGAAAAACCCAAATGAACTTTTTGGCTAACCCAGGACACTGAGAAACTGAACAGGGAGCTCCCTGGTGACCTAGTGGTTACGATGCTACACTTTCACTGCAGTGGCCGGGACGCAATCCCTGGTCAGGAAACTGAGATCCTGCAAGCTGTGTGGTGCGGCCAAAAGTCTTTTCTTAATTAAAAAAAAAAAAAAGCTAATGCTGGACTTCCCTGGTGACACAGTGGATGGGAATCTGCCTGCTAGTGCAGGGGATTCGGGTTCAGTCCCTGGTCAGGGATGATTCCACATACCCGGGAGCAGCTATACCCACGTGCCACAACTGAGGCCGTGCTCTTAAGAGCGGGTCTGCAGTAACTGCTGATGCCCCCATAGCGTCTAGAGCCTGCGCTCAGCAACAAGAGAAGCCACTGCTCGCAACTAGAGAAAGCCCTCGCAAAGCAGCAGAGCAACGAAGACCCAGCACGGCAAAACCAAAATAAACAGTAACTTTAAAAAAGATTTTAAGAAAATGCTAATACGTGTATAGGGCACTTAACATACTCCATAGCTGAGGCAAGGGTGTGCGGCGCTTCAAAACAAACCTTTGAGGCAGGCTCTTCTTTACAGAAAGAATAATGAGACCCAGGGATGTCAAGACACTTGATCAAGTTCAGATAAGAAGCTCAAAGAAGGTCAGAGAAAGCTTTCGGAGACTACACAGGAAGCGAGTGGCAGAGCAGAGGCAGAAACCGATGTTTGTCTCCCCCTCTTCTCCCAAGGAGATCCCCTCTTTCTCACACCCTGGAGAACGGCCAGGGGTCCCTGAGAAAGCAGAGCTGGGGAAGGGCGACAGGGACGCCTACAAGGGAGCAGGCAGCTGGAGAGGGCTGGGAAGAGGGGCTTCTGGGGCTACCGGGTCGCCATAGCGAGTGTGATGCAATGACGCCCATCGCTGCGTCAAGGGCGGCTCCAGGGATGCGGGCACTGCGGCAGAGCCGGTCCCCACTGCCCGCGCCCACCTCGCCCCTGCAGCCTGCCGCGGCTAAGCCAGCAGGCAACCGCTGCTGCCAACCTTCCTCCGGCATCAGGACCACCGCCTGGAACCTCCAGTGACCCCTGAAAACCTCTCTCTGCCACAGGTGACCCCTGACAACCACGCCCAGGTACCGGCCGTCCCTGACAACCGCTCCCAGCCATCGGTAACCCCTGACAACCGCGCCAGCCACCCCCACCCCCACCCCGGCCCCGGAGCGCCCAGGGCGCACCATGAAGTCGGCGGTGGGCTTGCGTCGTGGCGGGTCTGGCGGCCGCGGGGGTGGCGGCTGGGGCGGAGGGCGCGGGGGCGGAGGCGGAGCCGGCAAGGGAGCCGGAGGCGACGGCGGCGGCCCGGGAGGCAAGGGCGGCTTCGGGGCGCGGACGCGCGGCTTCGGTGGCGCCCGGGGCCGGGGGCGCGGTGGCGGCGGCGGAGACGGCCGGGGGGACCGCGGCGGCGGCGGCGGGCAGCTGCGCGGCGTGGCCAAGAACAAGAACCGCCGCAGGAAGAGCGTTTTGACGGTGTCGGTGGAACCGCACCGGCACGAGGGCGTCTTCATTTACCGCGGGGCGGAGGATGCGCTGGTTACGCTGAACATGGTGCCGGGCCAGTCGGTGTACGGCGAGCGGCGGGTCACGGTGACCGAGGGCGGCGAGAAGCTGGAATACCGCACGTGGAACCCCTTCCGCTCCAAGCTGGCCGCGGCCATCCTGGGCGGGGTCGACCAGATTCACATCAAGCCCAAGTCCAAAGTGCTGTACCTGGGTGCCGCCTCGGGGACCACCGTGTCCCACGTCTCCGACATCATCGGCCCGGACGGCCTGGTCTACGCGGTCGAGTTCTCCCACCGCGCCGGCCGCGATCTCGTCAACGTGGCCAAGAAGCGAACCAACATCATCCCGGTCCTCGAAGATGCGCGGCACCCGCTCAAGTACCGCATGCTCATCGGCATGGTGGACGTGATCTTCGCCGACGTGGCGCAGCCGGACCAGTCCCGCATCGTGGCTCTGAACGCCCACACCTTCCTGCGCAACGGGGGCCACTTCCTCATCTCCATCAAGGCCAACTGCATAGACTCCACCGCGTCCGCCGAGGCGGTGTTCGCCTCCGAGGTGAGGAAGCTGCAGCAGGAGAATTTAAAGCCTCAAGAGCAGCTGACTCTGGAGCCCTACGAGAGGGACCACGCCGTGGTGGTCGGGGTCTATCGGCCCCTTCCTAAGAGCGGCGGCAAGTAGCCGCCCAGCTCGGGCTGTCCCTGAGATGTGCCCAAGGCTGCCCTGTGCTCCGTGTTACCGGACGTTTTCTTCGTGCAGTTTTTCTATTAAATGACATAAAGAGACAGTACCCAGGTGTATCAGTGAGGCCCCACTGAGTTACCCACACCTCCAACTCCGCCCAACCCCAAAACAGCTAAGATTCCTCGTGAAAGGAGGTGAAACAGCTAAGATTCCTTAGCCAAGGAGTCACAGCTTGGGGACTGTGCTTCCTCCAGCCACTCAAAGTCCTGACTGTTCAGGGCCCCTCTTCACATGTACTTCCTCATCACAGGGGCTGGGGAAATGCGCTTATAAAATCATCTTTGGAAGTTGGGGGGGGGCAGTTGGAGCACTTCCTACACGTTGACACGTCATGTGACCAAGCCTGACTCCAGGGAGTGGCACTGGGACTAACACACCCCATCTGTCTGACTCCAGGCCAGAGTTCTAATCATAATAAATAGTCAATACTTTTCTCTTCAGGCTTTCCCGGTGGCTCACTGTTAAAGAATCCACCTGCCAATGCAGGGGACGTGGGTTCAATCCATGAGTCTGGAATATCCCCTGGAGAAGGAAATGGCCGTCCAGTTCGGTATTCTTGCCTGGGAAATCCCATGGACAGAGGAGCCTGGTAGGCTACAGTCCATGGGGTTACAAAAGAGTTGGATATTGCTAAGCAACTAAACAACAACAAGTTTCCTCTTCAAATAAGACCTTTTGCATTTGCTGGTATGTGTAATGGGGCTTCTTAGGTGACTCAGTGGTAAAGAATCTGCTGCCAATGCAGGAGACCTGGGTTCAATCCCTGGGTCAGGACCATCCCCTGGAGAAGGGAATGGCAACCCACATGAGTATTCTTGCCTGGAAAATTTCATGGACAGAGGAGCCTAGCAGACTGCAATCCATGGGGTGGCAAGGAATTGGACAGAACTGTGTGACTGAGCACACAGTATGTACAGTGAGACCACCAGCCCCAAGATGGCTTTGTTACCATTACCCTTTTACACAAGAGGTAACAGAGCTTCTGAAGGTAAACTGGTTGCTCAAATTTGCACAGCCAGATGGAACTCAATTGCTGGTCTTTGGAGCTCATAATCCATTGCTATTTCTTGTACACCAGTAGGATCCTACCTCTCCCCCATAAGGCCCATGCTAAAGAGACACAAAGACATGGATTAGGACTCTCTTGACTTCTCTATGTTCTTTCTCTCCCTCTTGATGCTACCCTTTACTTTTTTTTGGCCATGCCACGTGGCTGGTGGGAATCTTAGTTCTGTGGCCAGGGATTGAACCTGGGCCCTCGGCAGTGAGACTGTGGAGTCCTAACCAATGAACCACCAGAGAATTTCCCCTTTTCTTAGATTTCAAAATAGTAATACAGGGTATGAAGGTAGGCTGTGAGTCCACCTAACAAAGTATTCCCAGTGCCAGGCATAACACATTCAAAGTGGCATCACCAAGGGTCTGAGAAATACCAGGAAAATGACTCTCAGAAAGTATCTGTCTCTGAGAGGCAGTTCCTGCAGACCCTGAAGTTCAGTACATCAACTCTGGCTCTCCACACCAGCCCAAAGGGAGCAGGAGAGTGAACAACCCCAGGAGAGCTGTGAATGTTCCAAATCAGGCTTTTAAAAGGGCTTTTATCTATTCATTCACTCATCCTTTCAAGAACTCCCCACTGCCAATTGCCAAAGTCCTGGACATTTCATCCGGGAATGACTGGTCCCTAATGCGCCATTTGGAAAGCGGGTCCACCTCCCTAAAGGTGTGCTCGCACAGAGACTATGGGTGATCTGCGTTTTCTGAGGATACACTTCCTTCACACAGGAAGAAGATAAATCAGATTTGTAAACGGCCACCCCTTCTGCTCCTCCCCTCCACTTCCCTATCACTCACTCACTCACTCACACACACACACACACACACACAAGCTACAATGCAGGGGGAGAGCTACTGTTCAGATTTGTTGGCCAGACTGACTCAGGAAGAAGAGGGTGAATAGAGTAAATGTCTGTAAAACCCCAAACCGGGCATTTCCATAAACAACGTGAACTTTTCATTAAAACCTTGCAAAGCCAGGATCATCTCTCCTTAACAGATGAGGAAACTGCAGTTCAGAGAGATGACATGACTTGCTTCAGATCCTCCAGTAAGGCTCACAGCCGGAAACCAAACCCACAGGAGTCTGACTCCAAAAGCCCTTTCTCCAATCCTAAGCTAACGGATTCATGGCTGAGATGAAACCTGGAGGCTGAAAAAAAAAAAAAAAACAGAAGGAAAAAAAAGAGGGCTTCCTTGCTGGTCCAGTGGGTTAAGATTCTATGCTTCTGCTACAAGGGGCACAAGTTCAATCCTTAGTCAGGGAACCCCGCATGCTGGGGCCAAAAAATAAAAATAAAAAAGCAAGAAAAAACCCTGAGGCTGAGAATGGACTCCCACGAAACAGGATGATTACTTCCAGAATCTTAAGGGATCCAGTCCTTCCTTGGAGTCAGCTCAGCTTCGATAAGGAGCTTTTGGAGCCTCCATACAGGGTTTTTGTCCTTCCACATTGAGGATAGGGCAGGGGAACCTTGGCCTCTTTTCTTGGTGTGAGCATTCCCACATATACACAGACAATTTATAGTTCATCTGTGAAGCTGCTTGACTTGGGACCATCAGTGGAGAAATGGCATTAAAAAAAAAAAACTCATAAAGAATGTCTCTGAGCTGTAGATGCGTCTCTGGGCCAATGGGATGAGATGATATATCCCAGGAGAAATATGGGAATAAGGGCTAAGGGAACCTAGGGAGGGAAGCTGAAACCTGGTTTTGGAGGATAATGGCAGGAAGGAAGTATGGGACTATAACTCCCATGGGTGGCGAGGTTCCGGACACAGGTAGCACCTGACTGCTTGGGTCCCCAGAAGGCGTTAAATTTGGGGTGCTTGGGTGTCTTAGACTGTTGAGGTTATATAACAAAATACCACAGTCTGCGTGGCTTCAATAGACATGTACTTTCTCCCAGTTCTGGAGGCTGGAAGTCCAGGGTCAAGGTGCCAACAGGGTTGATTTTTGGTGAAGCATCTCACCTAGCTTGTCAAGGGCTGCCTTCTCCCTGGGTCCTCACATGGTCTTTTCTGTGTGTGCACAAGGGAGGTGAGAGAGATAGGGGAGGAGTGGGGGGATCTCTGGACTCTTCCTCTTCGTAGAAGCACTCCAATCCTGTCAAATTACAGCTCCACCCTCATGACCTCCTACAACCCTAATTACCTCCAGAAAGTCCCCATCTTCAAATACAGTCACATTTGAGGGTTAGGGCTCCAAGGTTTTAATTTGGGGAAATACAGTTCGGCTCATAACAGTAGGGACTGGATGGGAACTTTCTGCTAAAATGCCCATCTTATTGGCTTCTGGGAAATGACTGCAAAAAGCAATGTACAACTGAAGTACCTATTCAGAATACTGCACATCATCCCTTCCTCCCATCTTTCCTCCTGTTGTGAGTGTAAGATAACTGAGAATTAACAGTTAACATTAAGGCTGTAGGTTGGAACAGTGCTGGCGGGTGGTGGGGTGGGAGTGATGGGGAGGGAAATTAGTTGAGCTTCCAAGAGGGATTGGTTCAAGCTGGAAGCTGGGTAGAATCTGCTGCTGAGTTTCAGAGAATCAGGAATGACGAGAGCCATGGTTGAGCCCAGCCCAGCAGATGCAATAAGGCTGGAGGCTGATGCTCAAAGACCAGGTGAGATGGACCCTGAGTCACACAGTATCAGCAGAAACCAGTGGGAAGAACCCACAGACCTCAGCCTTCCACACACCCTCGCTATGATGTCCGTCAGCTTCCTCCACCCTGATGCCTCTGGGGATGAGGGGAGGAAGAATGAGGAGGGAGAAGAAAACCTTTGTCCAAAAGGGACTGTTTTAAGCCAGAAGAAACCAATTTCTTTTCAAGTGGTAGTTTCCCTCCCAGCTTCAAATTCTCAACCAAGCAAGATGCTTTAACCCCCTCTGAGCTGCAGTGAATATGTTTGAATTCTACTACACTCGTATTTATCAACCACTTATGATGTCTCAGGCATAAAGATAAAGCACTTATTTGATTGCAAAGTGTTGTTTTTAAATTAATCACGAGAACAAACATGCCAGAAAATACTGAAACGGAAATGTTCAGATTAACGTTGGCTGTAAAATGAATACTGGTGTCGGAACCACTCGAAACGTCTGTGTTGCTGGAGTGAGAGAGCATGTAAGAGCCCCTGACCAGTGACCTGCCCCTTTTTCTTCCCACCCCTGGTTCTGCCCCCACACCCTGAAGGAATGCACATGTATGTCTGTAAATAGACTGCGTTGCTAAGTCACTTCAGTCATGTCCGACTCTGTGCAACCCCACAGATGGCAGCCCACCAGGCTCCCCCGTCCCTGGGATTCTCCAGGCAAGAACACTGGAGTGGGTTGCCATTTCCTTCTCCAATGCACGAAAGTGAAAAGTGAAAGTGAAGCCGCTCAGTCATGTCTAACCCTCAGTGACCCCATGGACTGCAGCCTTCCAGGCTCCTCCATCCATAGGATTTTCCGGGAAAGAGTACTCCCAGCCCTCAAATCCAAGATTTGATCCTGCCCCTCACACAGCCTCCTTTAAGCCCCTTGAGACTGGAGTTGCAAACTGGGAGGATGGTCCCCTCAGGAGTACTGCCCTGGGGAAGACTTGGCCCCGATGCATCTAGAAGGTGGGGACATGGGCTCCTGAGGGCACAGCACTCAGCCACTATGGACTCCTTGCCCTGTGGGCCAAGGTGCTGACAGAAGAAGGCCAGAGTGCAGCCCTCAATATGTGGGGCCCTGGGCTGGGGCCCTGACTGCTCAGATCTGAGAGTGGCCCCTCCACCCAACTGAATCTGTGTTCCTCCTTAAGGAGACAGTCTAACTCTTTCTTCCTATTAGTCTTTCCTGGCTCTTGGGTTCACAGGAAGTTCCTCCTAATTCACGATCTGATGGAGACATTTATGGTTCACACGGTGTGTTCCAGGTACCTCTAGACACCTTGTTTCACTTAATCCTCATAGCGCCCCCGGGAGGCAAGTGTTAGCATTCCCGCATCACAGATGAGGAGGCTGAGGGTCAGGAAAGTGACAGGAATCACTCAAGGTGCAACAGAGCTGGAGAATATGAGATCTGGGCTGTTTTGAAGAACTGTATTCTTTCTCTAAGCCAATGAAAAAACCAGGTTCTCTAGGGGAAAGAAGGCCTGACATCTGTTTTCGGTTAAGTCCCCCAGCTGATTCTAATGTGCGTCCAGGGCTGACACGACTATTTTATCCCATACTGTTCTTGCTGTTGATTGGGAAGGGCAGAATAAGGACAGCACTTTGAATCACTAGAAGATGACAGCTTTTCTGCGGGGTCTCTATGACAGGCCAGGATATCCCTTGAGATTCCCAGGAGGAAGAGGGTTGAAGTCTGTGAATGAAGTTACCCGTGTTCCTGCCTCTTTAGTCCCTGACTGAGAACTCCCCTTCAACTGAGGGTTGAAGTCTGTGAATGAAGTTACCCGTGTTCCTGCCTCTTTAGTCCCTGACTGAGAACTGCCCTCTCTCAGCTGAGCTGGGAGAGAGAGCTGAGCTGCCAGGTGTGGGAGGAGTTCAAAAGGCAAGGGGGCAAAAATGAGAGACTTTGGTCTTTAATCACTTACTGTGATAGAATGGGCACTCGTGGTAAAGAACCTGCCTGCCAATGCTGGAGATGTAAGAGACATAGGTTCATTCCCTGGGTCAGGAAGATCCCCTGGAGGAGGCCATGACAACCCATTCCAGTATTCTTGCCTAGAGGGCCTTTGTCCATAGGGTCACAAAGAGTCAGACACGACTGAAGTGACTTCGCATGCAGTGCGATGGAATAAGCAAGCAGATACAATTGGACACAGGTAGCACCTGACTGCTTGGGTCCCCAGAAGGCGTTAAATTTGGGGTGCTTGGGTGTCTTAGACTGTTGAGGCTATATAACAAAATACCACAGTCTGCGTGGCTTCAATAGACATGTACCTTCTCCCAGTTCTGGAGGCTGGAAGTCCAGGGTCAAGGTGCCAACAGGGTTGGTTTTTGGTGAAGCATCTCACCTAGTTTGTCAAGGGTTGCCTTCTCCCTGGGTCCTCACATGGTCTTTTCTGTGTGTGCACAAGGGAGATGAGAGAGATAGGGGAGGAGTGGGGGGATCTCTGGACTCTTCCTCTTCGTAGAAGCACTCCAGCCCTGTCAAATTACAGCTCCACCCTTATGACCTCCAACAACCCTAATTACCTCCAGAAAGTCCCCATCTTCAAATACAGTCACATTTGAGGGTTAGGGCTCCAAGGTTTTAATTTGGGGAAACACAGTTTGGCTCATAACAGTAGGGACTGGATGGGAACTTTCTGCTAAAATGCCCGTCTTATTGGCTTCTGGGAAATGACTGCAAAAAGCAATGTACAACTGAAGTACCTATACAGAATACTGCACATCATCCCTTCCTCCCATCTTTCCTCCTGTTGTGAGTGTAAGATAACTGAGAATTAACAGTTAACATTAAGGCTGTAGGTTGGAACAGTGCTGGCGGGTGGTGGGGTGGGAGTGATGGGGAGGGAAATTAGTTGAGCTTCCAAGAGGGATTGGTTCAAGCTGGAAGCTGGGTAGAATCTGCTGCTGAGTTTCAGAGAATCAGGAATGACGAGAGCCATGGTTGAGCCCAGCCCAGCAGATGCAATAAGGCTGGAGGCTGATGCTCAAAGACCAGGTGAGATGGACCCTGAGTCACACAGTATCAGCAGAAACCAGTGGGAAGAACCCACAGACCTCAGCCTTCCACACACCCTCGCTATGATGTCCGTCAGCTTCCTCCACCCTGATGCCTCTGGGGATGAGGGGAGGAAGAATGAGGAGGGAGAAGAAAACCTTTGTCCAAAAGGGACTGTTTTAAGCCAGAAGAAACCAATTTCTTTTCAAGTGGTAGTTTCCCTCCCAGCTTCAAATTCTCAACCAAGCAAGATGCTTTAACCCCCTCTGAGCTGCAGTGAATATGTTTGAATTCTACTACACTCGTATTTATCAACCACTTATGATGTCTCAGGCATAAAGATAAAGCACTTATTTGATTGCAAAGTGTTGTTTTTAAATTAATCACGAGAACAAACATGCCAGAAAATACTGAAACGGAAATGTTCAGTATTAACGTTGGCTGTAAAATGAATACTGGTATCGGAACCACTCGAAACGTCTGTGTTGCTGGAGTGAGAGAGCGTGTAAGAGCCCCTGACCAGTGACCTGCCCCTTTTTCTTCCCACCCCTGGTTCTGCCCCCACACCCTGAAGGAATGCACATGTATGTCTGTAAATAGACTGCGTTGCTAAGTCACTTCAGTCGTGTCCGACTCTGTGCAACCCCATAGACGGCAGCCCACCAGGCTCCCCCGTCCCTGGGATTCTCCAGGAAAGAACACTGGAGTGGGTTGCCATTTCCTTCTCCAATGCACGAAAGTGAAAAGTGAAAGTGAAGCCGCTCAGTCGTGTCCAACCCTCAGTGACCCCATGGACTGCAGCCTTCCAGGCTCCTCCATCCATGGGATTTTCCAGGCAAGAGTACTCCCAGCCCTCAAATCCAAGATTTGATCCTGCCCCTCAAACAGCCTCCTTTAAGCCCCTTGGGACTGGAGTTGCAAACTGAGAGGATGGTCCCCTCAGGAGGACTGCCCTGGGGAAGACTTGGCCCCAATGCATCTAGAAGGTGGGGGCGTGGGCTCCTGAGGGCACAGTTCTCGGCCACCATGGACTCCTTGCCCTGTGGGCCAAGGTGCAGACAGAGGAAGGCCAGAGTGCAGCCCTCAATATGTGGGGCCCTGGGCTGGGGCCCTGACTGCTCAGATCTGAGAGTGGCCCCTCCACCCAGCTGAATCTGTGTTCCTCCTTAAGGAGACAGTCTAACTCTTTCTTCCTATTAGTCTTTCCTGGCTCTTGGGTTCACAGGAAGTTCCTCCTGATTCACGATCTGATGGAGACATTTATGGTTCACACGGTGTGTTCCAGGTACCTCTAGACACCTTGTTTCACTTAATCCTCATAGCGCCCCCTGGAGGCAAGTGTTAGCATTCCCGCATCACAGATGAGGAGGCTGAGGGTCAGGAAAGTGACAGGAATCACTCAAGGTGCAACAGAGCTGGAGAATATGAGATCTGGGCTGTTTTGAAGAACTGTATTCTTTCTATAAGCCAATGAAATTAAAACCAGGTGCTCTAGGGGAAAGAAGGCCTGACATCTGTTTTCGGTTAAGTCGCCCAGCTGATTCTAATGTGCGTCCAGGGCTGACACAACTATTTTAGCCCATACTGTTCTTGCTGTTGATTGGGAAGAGCAGAATAAGGACAGCATTTTGAATCACTAGAAGATGACAGCTTTTCTGCGGAGTCTCTATGACAGGCCAGGATATCCCTTGAGATTCCCAGGAGGAAGAGGGTTGAAGTCTGTGAATGAAGTTACCCGTGTTCCTGCCTCTTTAGTCCCTGACTGAGAACTGCCCGCTAATCTTGTTTGTAAGGAGCTCAGCTGAGCTGGGAGAGAGAGCTGAGCTGCCAGGTGCGGGAGGAGTTCAAAAGGCAAGGGGGCAAAAATGAGAGACTTTGGTCTTTAATCACTTACTGTGATGGAATGGGCACTCGTGGTAAAGAACCTGCCTGCCAGTGCTGGAGATGTAAGAGACATGGGTTCATTCCCTGGGTCAGGAAGATCCCCTGGAGGAGGCCATGACAACCCATTCCAGTATTCTTGCCTAGAGGGCCTTTGTCCATAGGGTCACAAAGAGTCAGACACGACTGAAGTGACTTCGCATGCAGTGCGATGGAATAAGCAAGCAGATACAATGGGAGAAAGCGCCAACGCCCCTGTTCCACATTCCCCCATGGAAAAGCACCCCAGCTGAGTCAGTGGCATCAGAGCTACATGGGGGTGTCTTACTGCTAAGGCGCCCTGGAACCAAGTGCTCTGGCGTTTTATGGATCCTAACGCCTCTGGTGAGGGGACGAGGGGGAAAGGCTGGGAGTGGAAAAGTTTTCAAGATTCTCCCCTTCACGCATAAGGAAGCAGAAGTCCTCAGACAGAAACCTCTAAGGGGGTTACCTCGTGGTCCATGGTTAAGACGGACACTCCACTGCAGGGGCAAGGATTCAACCCCTGGTTGGGGAACTATAAGATCCAACTTTTAATACCACTCACATTAAAACAAAACAAAACAAAACAACATTTTGGAATAGCCCTGAGTCCTTGACTGCAACCCCCTTCAGAAACAGAAGTTCGCAGGCTGTGCCCCAGGTCTGGCGCGGGAAGGGCAGCTTCCCCCCTAGTCCTACCAGGTATTCTGGGTAAAGCCTTCTTAATTGCCTGTGGTCAGGCCTGAAAAATCAATCACACATCGATCCTTAACCATAAGCTGATTCTGCAATGCCTATATCCTCATCCAAGCTCTGAATAGTGTTCCCGATTTTTCCTGTCTCTTGAGCAAAAAATTTGTTTCTTTTTTTACCTTTCCACTTTTCGTTTATTTCTCATGTGTTCCATTTCCGCTTCCTGGGGGCCAGCAAGCCCCACATCATCAGCTATGGCTCCAGGCCCACTACCTCCAGCCGAGCCTCTGCCTGGAGAGCTTGGGTGCCTAAGAACATTACACAGGAGTTCTTGCTATGCGCAGTAGCTGTTGAGCAAGGCAGAACATGAGAAGAGCTGAGATTGTTTTATGGAGCACATTTGTCTTTCTTACTTTCCATGTGACTTTAATCTTCCCCCACTTTTCCTCCCCACTTGTTTGTCCACCTCACTGCCTTTAGGAACCCCAAGTCCAACGATCATTCAACCCCTGAGGAATTCCAACTTTCTGATCTTTTCACCATCCTTTCAACTCCCTTGCTCAAGTCTTCACTTGCCTCTTTACCGATTTCATGGTCTATAGCCACTTCCTTGCTTAATGTTCTGTCCCTGTCTGTCTGCATTTGTTGGCAAACTGGCCAGTTGTTTTCTGAACCTGTTTCTCGTAGTAAATTATCAAATGAAAACAGCTGCCAGTGTATTCTACTAACACACTTTTCCAACTTCTCCTAAGGTCACACATTCAATGGTACGTTACCTACCTTCCAAGTTGTCAGGTGACCAAAGTTTCACTTCTTCACAAGATGAATCACCATCCTTCCATCCTCTGATAGCACTTTCTTTGCCACCTGCTGCCAGTCCCTAATCCAGGGCCTCGAGTTTTATTTAGGTTTCTGTTCAATAGCATTTACTGCTGGTACCAACATTTATATCAGTTGGGATGGGTATATCAGGTGGCTTATGTCATGGTACCAAATGTCCAAAATCTGTGCCTAAGTGACCAATTTGTCTTCTTCCTCATACTACCTTCATTACTTTGTGGGGGTGGGTGAGGGAGAATTTTAGAGGGGTGACTAAGTTAATTTTAGTCACTTAGGGATCTAGGCTAAGAGACCAGCCACCATCTTGAATACTACTGGCTGTCAAGAGAGAAAAGATGGCTCCAGAAGGTCTCAGACCGATGATTATGTGTTCTAGCCATGACATGGTAGTTCCAAGCACAACTCACTCACTAGTGGGCTAGAACCAGTCATATGAACCTCCTCAACCACAAGGGAGCCATATTGGTTGACAATTGAAGAAATGAAAGCCTAAATACTATGATTATAAGCTATAATAATATTTGTTTGTCTTAATATGGCATACAGTTTATGGTTTGCTGACAAGCTCATATGTGTTTTAAAATTTCTGTGCATTCAGATGGATAATAACCAGCTTTGGCTAGTCAAGTACGAGTTACTTGTTTGCTCTGACACTGAAAGAAAAGGAAGATACTGCAAAACAGAATAAAGATCAAATTACAGATAGAGTTTTGGGGATCTTCAGCACATGTGATAATTAAAGCCAGCAATAGATGAGTTTGAGAAGGACTTAGAACTGAGCTCTTAGGAGATCCACAATTTTGTGTTCTGATAGAGGAGAAGTACACAAAGGAGATTTACACAAAGCTTCTGGAACAATGTTGTGTCATGAAATCCAAAGGAAGACAGCATTTCAAGAAAGAGGAATTGTCGGCTTTGCCAAATGCTGAGAAACCAAGGAAGATGACAGAAAGCACCCAATTAATTTGGCTTCGTGGGTCACTGTTAGTGTTTGCAAGAACAGTGAAGTAGTCAGGGGCAATCCATTTTAGAGAAGGTTGAAGATAAAAACAGGAGGCGAGGAAGTGAGTCAGCGAGAGCAAACACTCCTAAAAATGTGATGGGGGAAAAATACAGTGAGGGGCGGAGGGACAGGTTTTGTTTTTTGACTTTGCATTGACAATGTAATCATAGTGAGTCCCAGTGTGGTTGAGAATAAAGTCAGCCTTTATTCTGGAGTTGCAGTTATCATGCAGAGACTGTTCAGATCAATATTATTTGATGAATCTGTGTTCCTGCAAGAAGGGAGCTCCCAATGGCACCATGGTTCAATTAGAATGTGGCAGAAATTGCTATTTCCTCCAAATAGCCATTTTCCCAGGCAGGTTAGAATTTTGAGCCAGGCACAGGGCCTCCCAAACTAAAGACAATTCCTCAGTCTCCCTTGAAATTATATATGACCGGGGAATAAATCCTAAACAATTCAAATAAGCAAGAGTATCCTGTAGCAGGACTTCCCAGGTGGCTCAGTGGTAAAGAATCCCCCTGCTAACCAGGAGACGTGATGAGTTCGATCCCTGAGTCGAGAAGATCCCCTGGAGAAGGAAATGGCAACCCACTCCAGTATTCGTGCCTGGGAAATCCCATGGACAGAGGAGCCTGGCAGGCTACAGTCCATGGGGCTGCAAAAGAGTAGGACACGACTTAGTGACTAAACAACAATAACAACATCCTGTGGGAACTTCAGAGAACCTTCCTTAAGGAACAGCTTACATGAGTCATTTGACCCACTATGTCACTGTCTTCTTCCTTGCTGGTTGAAATATGGACACGATAGTTGGGGCTGAAGAGCCATTTTGGACCATGAGGTGACCTTGGGAATAGAGGCTACAGTTGACAGAGTAAAAAGCTGCTGCTGCTAAGTCGCTTCGGTCGTGTCCAACTCTGTGCGACCCCATAGATGGCAGCCCACCAGGCTCCCCGGTCCCTGAGATTCTCCAGGCAAGAACACTGGAGTGGGTTGCCATTTCCTTCTCCAATGCATGAAAGTGAAAAGTGAAAGTGAAGTCGCTCAGTCGTGTCCGACTCTTAGCGACCCCATGGACTGCAGCCTACCAGGCTCCTCCACCCATGGGATTTTCCAGGCAAGCATACTGAAGCTGGAAGAATCCAAAGTCTGTGTTGACTTCATAAAACAGAGTTCTATGGCAGCCCTAGACATCTGTATCTGTTAATGTTACAAAATGTAACATTAGTGCAAATTTTGTTAATGCAAATGGAAAATAGCCTCTAGCTTAAGCCTTATATTTTGCAGGTTACCAATATCCTTGCTGTGTGCTGTGCTTAGCTGCTCAGTTGTGTCCAACTCTTTGCAACCACCTGGACTATAGCCTGCCAGGCTCCTCTGTCCGTGGAATTCTCCAGGCGAGAATACAGGAGTGGGTTGTCATGCCCTCCTCCAGGGGATCTTCCCAACCCAGAGATCAAATCCAGGTCTGCTCTGGGCAGATTCTTTACCATCTGAGCCACCATGGAAGCCCAAGAATACTGGAGTGGGTAGCCTATCCCTTCTCCAGGGGGTCTTCCCCACCCAGGAGGCATCTCCTGCATTGCAGTTGGATTCTTTACCAGCTGAGCTACCAGGGAAGCCCACTTAGTCAAATCTAAATCTAATGAATATATACAAGATCAGCAATAAAAGTGCAGACTGTAATAAAATTGACAATCCATTGCTGAGATGAAAACAGATTAAAAGTCACTGAAGAAAATTCTATTTAGGAAAAATAATAGTGTTAAGACCAAGGATACTGGTCAGGAGGCCTTGATGTTAAGAAGGAAATTAAGAATAAAAGTTTCCCATTTGCAGCAACATGGATGGACCTGGAGAGCATTATGCTAAAGTGAAATAAGTCAGATAGAGAAAGGCAAATACTGTATGATATCATCTATATGTGGAACTTAAAATATACACGAACTAGTGAATACTACAAAAAAGAAGCAGACTCATATACAGAGAGAACAAACTAGTAGCTACTAGTAGGGGGGAACTTAGGTATGGGGGAGTGAAAGGCACAAACTATTAGGTGTAAGATAGGCTACAGGATGTATTGAATAACACAAGGAATCAAGCCAGTATTTT
Organism: Cephalophus harveyi; assembly: GCA_006410635.1. Lineage (NCBI taxonomy): Eukaryota > Metazoa > Chordata > Mammalia > Artiodactyla > Bovidae > Cephalophus > Cephalophus harveyi. The sequence goes on from SJYT01014226.1 coordinate 47,610, forward strand.
GAAATAACTATGAATGGAGTGTAAAAATTTTTTCTAAGAAAGAAAAAAAATTACAATTTTTAAATAAATTAAAAAATTAAAAACAATATATAAAAATAAACTCTTAGTCTATTAACGATCTAAATGTAAGACCAGATACTATAAAACTGCTAGAGGAAAATATAGGCAGAACAATCTTTGACAGAAATTGCAGCAGTTTTTTTGCATCCATCTCTTAAAGTAATGGAAATAAAAGCAAAGATAAACAAATGGGACCTAATTAAACTTCAAAGCTTTTGTACCAAAAAGGAAACCATAAAAAACAAAAATACAGCCTGTGGAATGGGAGAGAATATTTGCAATCAATGCTACTGACAAGGGGTTAATTTCTCAAATATAAAAACAGTTCATACATCTCAATATCCAAAAAACAAACAATCCAATTAAAACATAGGCAGAAGACCTAAATAGACATTTCTAAAAAGAAGTCATACAGATGACCAACAGGCACATGAAAAGATGCTCAACATCACTATTAGAGAAATGCAAATCAAAACTACAATGAGGTACTCCTTCACATCAGTCAGAATGACCATCATTAAAAAGTCTACAAATAACAAATGCAGGAGAGGATGTGCGGAAAATGGAACCCTCCTACCCTGTTGACTGGAATGTAAATTGGTGAAGCCACTATGGAGAAGAGTATGGAGCTTCCTTAAGACTCTAAAAATAGAGTAACTATGTGAACCAGCAATCCCATTCCTGGGCATATATCTGGAAAAGATAAAAACACTAATTCAAAGAGATACATACATCCTGATATTTATACCAGTACTATTTACAATAGTCAAGATATGGAAGCCACCTAAATGACTGTCAACAGATGAATGGATAAAGAGGATGTAGTATACATATACAATGGGATATTGCTCAGCCGTTAAAAAGAATGAAACACTGCCATTTGCAGCAACATGGATGGACCCAGAGATTTCATACTAAGTCAGTCAAGGTCGACTATCATATGACATCATTTATATGTGGACTCTAAAACAATGATACAAGTGAACTTATTTACAAAACAGAAATTGACTCACAGACATGGAAAACAAATTTATGGTTACCAATGGGGAAAGGAGCGAGCATAAATAAAAAAGAAAGCAAGAAGGAAATGGGAAATGACCATAATAGGAAGAAAATGTCGCACGAGGAAATGTGGTCTGATATTATCCAGTTTTCCAAATTTGCTGGCATATTGAGTGCAGCACTTTCACAGCATCATCTTTTAGGATTTGAAATAGCTCAGCTGGAATTCCATCACTTCCACTAGCTTTGTTCAGAGTGATGCCTTCCAAAGGCCCGCTTGACTTCACATTCCGGAATGTCTGGCTCTAGGTGAGTGATCATACCATCGTGATTATCTGGGTCATGGAGGTCTTTTTTGTACAGTTCTTCTGTGTATTTTTGCCACCTCTTCTTAATATCTTCTGCTTCTGTTAGGTCCATATCATTTCTGTCCTTTATTGAGCCCATCTTTGCATGAAATGTTCCCTTGGTATCTCTAATTTTCTTGAAGACCTCTCTAGTCTTTCCCATTCTATTGTTTTCCTCTATTTCTTTGCATTGATCACTGAGGAAGGCTTTCTTATCTCTCCTTGCTATTCTTTGGAACTCTGCATTCAGATGGGTATATCTTTCCTTTTCTCCTTTGCTTTTGGCTTCTCTTCTTTTCACAGATATTTGTAAGGCCTCCGCAGACAGTCATTTTGCTTTTTTGCATTTCTTTTTCTTGGAGATGATCTTGCTTCCTGTCTCCTGTACAATGTCACAAACATCCGTCCATAGTTCATGAACACTCTGTCTAATATATCTAGTCCCTTAAATCTATTTCTCACTTCCACTGTATAATCATTATATATTTGATTTAGGTCATATCTGAATGGTCTAGTGGTTTTCCCTACTTTCTTGAATTTAAGTCTGAATTTGGCAATAAAGAGTTCATGATCTGAGCCATAGTCAGCTCCTGGTCTTGTTTGTGCTGACTGTATAGAGCTTCTGCATCTGTGGCTGCAAAGAATATAATCAATCTGATTTCAGTGTTGACCATCTGGTGATGTCCACGTGTAGAGTCTTCTCTTGTGTTATTGGAAGAGGGTGTTTGTTATGACCAGTGCATTTTCTTGAAAGAACTCTATTTCTTGAAAGAACTCTATTAGCCTCTGCCCTGTTTCATTCTGTACTCCAAGGCCAAATTTGCCTGTTACTCCAGGTGTTTTTTTACTTCCTACTGTTGAATTCCATTCCCCTATAATTAAAAGGACATCCTTTTTAGGTGTTAGTTCTAGAAGGTCTTGTAGGTCTTCACAGAACTATTCAACTTCAGCTTCTTCAGCATTACTGGTTGGGGTATAGACTTGGATTACTGTGATACTGAATGGTTTGCCTTGGAGACTAACAGAGATCATTCTGTCGTTTTTGAGACTACACCCAAGTACTGCATTTCTGACTCTGTTGACTATGATGGCTACTCTATTTCTTCTGAGGGATTCCTGCCAACAGTAGTAGATATAATGGTCATCTGAGTTAAATTCACCCATTCCAGTCTATTTTAGTTCGCTGATTCCTAAAATGTTGACGTTCACTCTTGCCATCTCCTCTTTGATCACTTCCAATTTGCCTTGACTCATGGACCTAACATTCCAGGTTCCTATGCAATATTGCTCTTTACAGCATCGGATCTTGCCTCCATCACCAGTCACATCCACAACTGGGTGTTGTTTTTCCTTTGGCTCCATCCCTTCATTCTTTCTGGAGTTATTTCTCCACTGATCTCCAGTAGCATATTGGGCACCTACCGACCTGGAGAGTTCATCTTTCAGTGTCCTATCTTCTTGCCTTTTCATACTATTCACGGGGTTCTCAAGGCAGGAACATTGAAGTGGTTTGCTATTCCCTTCTCCAGTGGACCACATTTTGTCAGAACTCTCCACCATGTCCTCTCCATCTTAGGTGGCCCTACACAGCATGGCTCATAGTTTCATTGAGTTAGACAAAGCTGTGTTCCATGTGATTAGATTGGTTACTTTTCTGTGATGGTGGTTTCCAGTCTGTCTGCCCTCCATGGAGAAGGATAAGAGGCTTATGAAAGCTTCCTGATGGGTTAGACTGACTGAGGGGGATACTGGGTCTTGTTCTGATGGGCAGGGCCATGCTCAGTAAATCTTTAATCCAATTTTCTGTTGATGGGTAGAACTATGTTCCCTCCCTGCTGTTTGAGTGAGTGAGTGAGTGAAGTTGCTCAGTCATGTCCGACTCTTTGTGACCCCATGGACTGTAGCCCACCAGGCTCCTCCCTCCATGGGATTCTCCAAGCAAGAGTACTGGAGTGGGTTGCCAAGGCCAAACTATGGTGGAGGTAATGAAGATAATGGTGAAAGTGAAAGTGAAGTCACTCAGTCGTGCCCGACTCTTTGCGACCCCATGGACTGTAGCCTATCAGGCTCCTCCGTCCATGGGATTTTCCAGGCAAGAGTGCTGGAGTGGATTGCCATTTCCTTCTCCAGGGGATCTTCCCGACCCAGGAATCGAACCCGGGTCTCCCGCATTGCAGACAGATGCTTTACCGTCTGAGCCACCAGGGAAGCCCAATATATGGTAATCTCCCTCAAAATATCCCAGGCATGTACTGCCACAGTCCATGCCCCCAAACCTGTAGCAGGCCACCACCGACCCACACTTTTGCCAGAGACTTTTGGACACCCACAGGAAAGTCTGCTGTGGGGTCACTATTCCTTTCTCCTGGGTCCTGGTGCACAAGGTTCTGTTGTGCCCTCCAAGAGTCTATTTCCCAGTCCTATGTAAGTTCTGGCAGCTCTATAGTGGGGTTAATGGTGACCTCCTCCAAGAGGACTTATACCATACCCACATCCAGAGTCCCTGGAAAAGGTCAGTTTTCATTCGAATCCCCAAAAAAGGCAATGCCAAAGAATGCTTAATCTACCACACAATTGCACTTATCTCACACGCTAGCAAAGAACAATACGTGAACCGTGAACTTCCAGATGTTCAAGATGGTTTTAGAAAAGGCATGGGAACCAGAGATCAAATTGCCCACATCCGCTGGATCATCGAAAAAGAGAGTTCCAGAAAAACACACATACTTCTGCTTTATTGACTATGCCAAAGCCTTTGACTATGTGGATCACAACAAACTGGAAAATTCTGAAAGAGATGGGAATACCAGACCACCTGACTTGCCTCTTGAGATATCTGTATGCAGGTCAGGAAGCAACAGTTAGAACTGGACATGGAACAACAGACTGGTTCCAAATAGGAAAAGGAGTACATCAAGGCTGTATATTGTCACCCTGCTTATTCAACTTCTATGCAGAGTACATCATGAGAAACGCTGGGCTGGAAGAAGTACGAGCTAGAATCAAGATTGCCAGGAGAAATATCAATAACCTCAAATATGCAGATGACACCACTAACTAAAAAGCCTCTTGATGAAAGTGAAAGAGGAGAGTGAAAAAGTTGGCTTAAAACTCAACATTCAGAAAACTAAGATCATGGCATCTGGTCCCATCACTTCATGGCAAATAGATGAAGAAACAGTGGAAACAGTGGCAGACTTTACTTTCTTGGTCTCCAAAATCATTGCAGATGGTGACTGCAGCCATGAAATAAAAAGATGCTTACTCCTTAGAAGAAAAGTTATGACCAGCCTAGACAGCATGTTAAAGAGCAGAGACATTGCTTTGCTGACTAGGTGGACTAGGTCCATCTAGTCAAGGCTATGGTTTTTCCAGTAGTCATGTATGGATGTGAGAGTTGGACTAAAAAGAAAGTGGAGCACAGAAGAACTGATGCTTTTGAACTGAGGTGTTTGAGTAGACTCCCGAGAGTCCCTTGAACTGCAAGGAGATCCAACCAGTCCATTCTAAAGGAAGTCAGTCCTAAATGTTCATTGGAAGGGCTGATGCTGAAACTCCAATACTTCCGCCACCTGATGCAAAGAACTGAATCACTGGAAAAGACCCTGATGCTGGGAAAGATTGAAGGCAGGAAGAGAAGGGGACAGCAAAAGAAGAGATGGTTGGATGGCATCACCGACTCATTAGACTTGAGTTAACTGGCTTAGAGAAGCCTGGCTTGGAGAATTTTGAGCATTACTTTGCTAGTGTGTGAGATGAGTGCAATTGTGCATTTGAGCATTCTTTGGCATTGCCTTTCTTTGAGACTGGAATAAGAACTGACCTTTTCCAGTGCTGTGGCCACTGCTGAGTTTTCCAAATTTGCTGGCATATTGAGTGCAGCACTTTCACAGCATCATCTTTTAGGATTTGAAATAACTCAGCTGGAATTCCATCACTTCCACTAGTTTTGTTCTTAGTGATGTTTCCTAAGGCCCGCTTGACTTCACATTCCAGAATGTCTGGCTCTAGGTGAGTGATCACACCGTCATGATTATCTGGGTTGTGAAGATCTTTTTTGTATAGTTCTTTTGTGTATTCTTGCCACCTCTCAGTTCAGTTCAGTTCAGCTCAGTCGCTCAATCGTGTCCGACTCTTTGTGACCCCATGAATTGCAGCACGCCAGGCCTCCCTATTCATCACCATCTCTCAGAGTTCACTCAGACTCACGTCCATTGAGTCCGTGATGCCATCCAGCCATCTCATCCTCGGTCGTCCCCTTCTCCTCCCGCCCCCCAATCCCTCCCAGCATCAGAGTCTTTTCCAATGAGTCAACCCTTCGCATGAGGTGGCCAAGGTACTGGAGTTTCAGCTTTAGCATCATTCCTTCTAAAGAAATTCCAGGGTTGATCTCCTTCAGAATGGACTGGTTGGATCTCCTTGCAGTCCAAGGGACTCTCAAGAGTCTTCTCCAACACCACAGTTCAAAAGCATCAATTCTTCGGCGCTCAGCCTTCTTCACAGTTCTGATTGGTATATCTTCCTTTTCTCCTTTGCCTTTCGCTGCTCTTTTTTTCACAGCTATTTTTAAGGCCTCCTCAGACAACCATTTGGCCTTTTTGCATTTCTTTTTCTTGGGAATGGTCTTGATCCCTGCCTCCTGTATGATGTTAGTTACCTCCATCCACAGTTCTTCAGGCTCGCTATCAGATCTAATCCCTTGAATCTATTTGTCACTTCCACTGTATAGTCGTAAGGGATTTGATTTATGTCACTCAATGGTCTAGTGGTTTTCCCTACTTTCTTCAACTTAAGTCTGAATTTGGCAATAAGGGGTTCATGATCTGAGCCACAGTCAGCTCCCAGTCTTGTTTTTGCTGACTGTATAGAGCTTCTCCATCTTTGGCTGCAAAGAATATAATCAATCTGATTTTGATGTTGACCATCTGGTGATGTCCATGTGTAGAGTCGTCTCTTGTGTTGTTGGAAGAGGGTGTTTGCTATGACCAGTGTGTTCTCTTGGCAAAACTCTATTAGCCTTTGCTCTAATTGTATTCCAAGGCCAAATTTGCCTGTTACTCCAGGTGTTTCTTGACTTCCTACTTTTGCATTCAGTCCCCTCTAATGTAAAGCACATCTTTTTTGGGTGTTAGTTCTAGATGGTCTTGTAGGTCTTCACAGAACTGTTCAACTTCAGCTTCTTCAGCATTACTGTTCAGGGCATAGACTTGAATTACTGTCATACTGAATGGTTTGCCTTGGAAACGAACAGAGGTCAGTGTGTCGTTTTTGAGATTGCATTCAAGTACTGCATTTCTGACTCTGTTGATTATGATGGCTACTCCATTTCTTTTAAGTGATTCTTGCCCATTGCTGCTGCTGCTAAGTTGCCTCAGTCATGTCCAGCTCTGTGCGACCCCATAGCTGGCCGCCCGCCAGGCTCCTCTGTCCCTGGGATTCTCCAGGCAAGAACATTAGAGCGGGTTGCCATTTCCTTCTCCAATGCATGCATGCATGCTAAGTCACTTCAGTTGTGTCTGACTCTGTGCAACCCTATGGACAGCAGCCCAGCAGGCTCCTCTGTCCACAGGATTCTCTAGGCAAGAATACTGGAGTGGGTTGCCATTTCGTTCTCCATTTCCTTGCCCACAGTAGTAGATATAATGGTCATCTGAGTTAAATGCACCCATTCCAGTCCATTTCAGTTCACTGATTACTAAAATTTCGATATTCAGTCTTGCCATCACCTGTTTGACCACACATTGGTGAGTAAGATATCCAGTCTAGGAAGACATGTGTCATTTCACACAGTTCATCAGCCTGAATCAGTCACCCAGCCCTATTCAACCACAAGGGAACCAGAAGGTACTCTGCCATCACATGTCCAGAAGAGATAAGAACTAGAACTAGAAATATTTGGCAAAGAATTCTGACCCCCTCAACAAGAAAGCCTGTGTCATGATGTTGAAGCTGTATCAGACTTGAGCTCTGGGCATGACTGTACCATGTATCACCTCTAAGACAATATCCAGATACAAGTGCTCATCAATCATTTTGGGTAGATTTCTCTCTGATGATTCATAGTCATGCAATATATTATATGCAGAGAATTGGATAATGAATATAAAGTAATTGATTGGCTCAGTTATGAATTCAGCAATTCTTTTTAAAAGGAACTATTCCATTTTCCTTCTTGGATTATTAAAGTAATATGTTCTCATTATTAAAAAAAAAAAAAAACTTGGAAAATAATGGAATAATGTAAAGAAGAGGGAGAAATCACCCATAATTTCACCTTCCAAAAATAGAGTCTATTTTAGTGGAATTCCTTCCAATTTTTTTCTATGTATTTTTAAAAACTAGCTGGCATGGTCACCAAAATGACAACTATTTCTTCACTGGTTCCCTTGTTCTGAATAGCTGATCTAACTGGCCCTAACTAGCCGACAATTTTTTTTAAAGATGTTTCAGCTCTTTTCCTTGTAACATTGGTATTTTAGCATGGCAATATAGCACTTAAATGCTAATCAGTTAACTAACCTTTGCAGGTCACATTCTGTATTTTGGAGCAATGAATCTCTAGTTTAAAAATTGCTTGTTAGTCTCAGACCAGCCATAAAACAAGTGAATAATTATAATAGTTATTTTTATATGTTTCTGGTATTTTCTCCACCCAGTTTACTTATGAAAAGGGAACAGCTTTGGAAGTTCATATTACAATGAAATTTAAGCCACTTAAAATAATCAAGATTCTAGTTACCTTTCAAAATAATAAAAACTGCTGATGATCCAAGTAATGACTAGTCTAAGACATAAATAAGAACAGACTGGTTCCAAATAGGAAAAGGAGTACGTCAAGGCTGTATATTGTCACCCTGCTTATTTAACTTATA
>SJYT01014226.1:56121-92390 GCA_006410635.1 Cephalophus harveyi
ACCGAGGATGAGATGGCTGGATGGCATCACTGACTCGATGGATGTGAGTCTGAGTAAACTCCGAGAGATGACGATCAATAGGGAGGCCTGGCGTGCTGCGATTCATGGGGTCGCAAAGAGTCGGACACAACTGAGCAACTGAACTGAACTGAACTGAAGGCATAAATTAACCAAATATGTTAGAACTAGGATGATGGCTTTTCCGGAGTCCATTTAGTTTTAAACTCGACTCTTTAGGTGAAAGATAATACATGAAAATATTTCAGTAATTATTACTTAACTTTTTCCAAGGACTCTTTTTCCTTAATATTTTTTCTGGCATTGCATTTGATGTGTAGATTTATTTCAACCAACCAAGAAATGTTGGCCAAGCATCTACACACAGCTCTTGTAATTTTACTATACTGCAGCAATCTTTCAGCTGTTTATGTTAATAAATGAAAGAATAACTTGGATTGTGAACTTCTTCAGGGAAAAAATCATAAATTATCCATCTTTATAGTCCTTACAAATCCTAGCAAAATGCATTTTATAGAGGAAACACCCATAAACAAATAAATGTGATACAAAGTACAATCTGTATGTGAAAGGTATTTGAGTTTTTGATATATTTTCCTTAGTGTTAGCCATCTAAATCTTTGTATTCTGAAACATATCCTTATAATTTCCAAAAGAAAAGCTACTTAATTAGGTCATGTGAAGATTCCTTGAAATGAGTTGACAAGTAACTTTACAAAATCTTTATCCTCATTTATATCCCCACAGGGCATGAGTGCTCATTTCATTCTACGCTCACCAATGGAGTTTACTTACAAAGTAAAGAAACTAATTAGATTCATAGGACATGTCTCTTTGTCTTCTCATTATTAATGAGTTTGAATATTAGTAAAATATGCAGTACACATTTGTTATTTTGTGAATTGACGGTTTATGTCCACACTTTTCCCATTTATCTGTTTAAGGTCTTATTGTTTTCTATTTCTAGCCTTTGTTCTCACATTGTGCAATACACATACTTCTATCTCAAATAGGCACTTGTATACATGCATCTCCGCTGTGAGACTGTTTCTTTAAGGGTTCAGTTTAGTTCAGTTCAGTCGCTCAGTCGTGTCCGACTCCTTGCGACCCCATGAATCGCAGCACGCCAGGCCTCCCTGTCCATCACCAACTCCCAGAGTTCACTCAAACTCGCATCCATCAAGTCGGTGATGCCATCCAGCCATCTCATCCTCTGTCGTCCCCTTCTCCTCCTGCCCCCTATCCCTCCCAGCATCAGAGTCTTTTCCAATGAGTCAACTCTTCGCATGAGGTGGCCAAAGTACTGGAGTTTCAGCTTTAGCATCATTCCTTCCAAAGAAATCCCAGGGCTGATCTCCTTCAGAATGGACTGGTTGGATCTCCTTGCAGTCCAAGGGACTCTCAGGAGTCTTCTCCAACGCCACAGTTCAAAAGCATCAATTCTTCGGTTCACAGTCCAACTCTCACATCCATACACGACCACTGGAAAAACCATAGCCTTGACTAGACGGACCTTTGTTGGCAAAGTAATGTCTCTGATTTTCAATATGCAGTGACTTCTTTTTATCTGGGAGCAACAGCATACACACAGTAGAGAAAATGCACACTGCACTTCCTAGAATTATTAGGATTAAATGAGATAATCTAAGCAAAGCACTTAAAGCAGTTTCTGTCACAGCAGATGCTCACTAAGTTATTTTAAGAAATCAATACGTTTCACTGTTGAGCTAAACCCACACAATTTCATTTCAAAGTTTAGGAAAATCAAGATGAAGTTATCTTTGAAAGATCACAAACTATACGACCAGGTTGTAGATTTGGATCCTGATTCTCAAATCTTTCACCACAAATTTACACAGACTGAAATACTCTTGAGATACTAAAGCTCTTGAAATTTCTGAAAGACCAGTATGAATTGTGAAATTTAAAACCTTTTGGCCACCGATGGATTATTCTCCCTAGTCTGTAATACTCTGCACCCACATAGATGTCTTTTCTTCCCTCATTTAAATTTATAGGAAATTGGTGGTGAAAATAGTAAAGTTCAAAGAAACCCAAATATACATCACATGATTGACGTTTACTTCTCCAGATTAGTTTAGCTTTTTTTTTCAGACATTAGAGGCAGCTGCTGTCGTGGCCACTGTCAGAAAAGCAGAACTAAAGCAACTCAGAGGCAAAGACAGAGCCCTTGGGGATGGCCAGTCAGCTGGAGGGCTTAAGGCTTGGCAGTGGGTTAGGAGCATTTCTGTTGCTGCCAGGAGGAGGCGGGTGGGGTGGTTGCAAAACTAGTCTGAAGCAAAAAAAAAAAAGTGAGGTTTTCCGGGATAACAGCCGCGCCGGGGGCGGGGGGAGCAGGCCGGGTTGGCTGCCCAGCCGGCGGGTGTGTCCAGTACAGGCCGGAGGACGCAGGAGGCTGGGGGTGGGGGGCGGGGGGAGCCGCGTCTAGGTCAGCGAAGGACGAAAGAAGCCGGACAATGACACCGGTCGCCACCGGATCTCGGTTCGAAGGCCTCTAGTGAGAAACCGGCTTCCAACCTACGACCGATTTTCCCGGCATTCGCGAGACCCCAGAGCCTCCTCAGGCATTTCCGGTAAGAAGCCCGGGGCCCGGGGCTTAGACCCCTGCATCGCCGCGCGCAGGCGCCTTGCGATCCTGGAGGCCGCGGACGCCGAAGGAGGGGGCGTGCGAGCCCGGAGAAAGCCTCTTCTGCGCCTGCGCCGTCTGTTTTACCCCGGTCGCGGAGGATAGGGGTTGGAAAGAAACCTTGAGCCGCCGTCTAGTACTCCTGGGACTCCGGGTCGGAGTCGCCCTCACTCGTCCGCGCGGCGTCCCCGTAGGTCATCAGAGCGCTCCGCAGGGGTGTGAGGAGGTAAGAGTTCCCGGTTACAGGCGTCTTGGCTTCTCCTCAGCCCTGTTGCCCTCACGGAGGGGGCGGGGTGGCCGCTGGTCGCGCGGCGCTGGGCGCTGGGTCTGGCCCTCCTGCGCCTCCAGGGGCCGAGCCTTGGGGCCCCAGGAGCCATTCCTTTCCCGAGTCCCCTGAAACTGGCTGGGAATTGAGCACCCTCAAACCCAGCGGCCCCCTCGGCAAAGCCTGGAGGGCCGGACCAGGCTAGGGTGGCAATCACGGCGGCTGTTTGCCGGGTCCCACCCACCTGGGCCGCCCGGAGTGCTCGGCGCTGCCCCGGGGAGCGACCCCCTGGGGCCGCGGCGGGTGGAGGGAGAAGCGCCCCCCGTACCCCCGGGCCGCCTGTCCGGCCGGGGTTGGGGTGCAGCGCCTCCCGGAGGGGCTGCCGCTCCCCGGAAGAGAGTGGCAGCCTCTACGCCGAAAGGACTCGGCCCCCGCAGACCGATCTGTCATCGCCGCCCGAGCTCTGGCAAAGCCCGTTCCCGCACCCAGCCATTCTTTTTCTCGTCGTTTTAGACCCGAAGGACGCGGCGGTTTTCCTTCTGTCTACGTTTTCTTTTGTACCTTTGAAAAATTATAAAAGTTGATCTAACTTTTAAACTAACTTCATTTGTACTACTGTGATTGCCTATTATTATATTCCAGACTGAGGGTGTTTAGCCCCCACATTTGGTAACTATTTTTTTCTTTAACAAAATAGGCAGCTTGTTGATCGAATTAGGTTCCTTAATTTATTGTTTTGAGCTTGTCTTTTGAATTGGCAGAAGTTCAATTGGTTTGATCTAGTAGAACTGATTTTTCACCTAATTTCTTTCCTTTTTTTCTCCCTCGGATATTAAACTGCATATTTGGTGTAAATTTTTTTTAAGATTAAAAGAAACGGGAAAATAATCAACTAGGATTCCACAGTTAAAGGTAATCAACAATAGTTAATTTTTTACCTGAGTCTTTTCCCTTTGGCATTTTCTTAATGAAGATGATGAGATTTTATATACAGTTGGATTACCCCTTTTCTTGCTTAAAATTATATTTTGAGCATTTCTGCATATTTAAAACAAACTTCATAAAAATAACTTTATGATTTTGATGACACTACTGATAACATGAACCATCTTTTGAAATAGTTATAGTACAGGTGAAACTAAATTCCCAGTTAACTGTCATCCCCTATGCTAGATAATATGAAAGTATCACAGTTTATTTAATCCAGTGGGTCTCAGGTTCCCTTCCTACACTTAAAAATTATCGAGGAGTAATAGTTTTGTTTTTCTAATGAAGTATATATACTACTTTAGAAATTGAAACTGAAAATTAAAATTTTTTATTCATTTAAAATTAACAATAAACCAGTTAAATATATATTAAAAATAATGTTTAAAATAGCTAAAGTATTTTTAAAAATATATTAAGTTTGGTTTTTTTTTTTTCATTTTACTTTTTTTGTAGATCACTTTAACATCTGGTATTACAGGAGACAGGTAGAATCTCATTTGGTGTGCTGCCTTATTTAAGCTGAAGCGTATTAAGAAAATCCATTCTTGCACAGATAAATATTTGGACAGGAAGGCCCTCACCCCCCAAAAGATTTAGGGTTTTTAGGGGCCCTCAGACCACAGTTTGAAAAAGCTGATTTAATCGTTCTCATATTGATGAGCTGTTAGGTTCTTTGCAGTTTTCACTATTACAAACACTGCAACATTGAAAGTTCTTTGTAATATATTCATGAGCATAGTACTAGTGTTTCTCTAGAAGTAGAATTGCTAGGTCATAGAGTATGTACCTAAAAAGTCTTGACAGACATAAACATCACTTTTGATGTCTATATAATTTTTTGTGTCCTAATGTTGATGTCTAGATTGTTTTAATTAATGATCTGGCAAAATATCTTTGCATAGTTTTAGTTGTTTTGAATTATTTTCTTGAATTTATGAAATGAGAATTATTAGATCAAATCTTAGGAATCTTTCTTAGGTCTTTTGGTATAGATTGTCATATTGTTCCCCTGAGTAAACCAGTTTATTTTCTTATCATCAGGGTCTGTGATACTCTTTTTATCAGACCCTTACCAAACATGTGTGTTTTTATTATTAGAAAGATTGTATTCGGATTTAGTAGGCAGCTAAAGGTATGTATTTTAATTCGTGTTACTTTGATAGTGTAGACTGTACACTGAATTTTTTTTCATAATTTTACTAGTTTGTTCATATTTTTTGCCTGTTTATGGTCCAGTGTCCAAGTGTTTTTCTAAAAGATTTGTAATATCTTTTTATATTATAAGGATACATGTTATCATTTTTTGAAGGAAAGGAACAAAATTAACTTTTTTCCTATTTATAGTAGTATATTTTTGTTAAAAAATACTTTAATGACATATAATATAGCTGTCTCTTATACACATCTCCAAACTTAATATATTTTTAAAAATACTTTAGCTATTTTAAACATTATTTTTAATATATATTTAACTGGTTTAAGAGAAAGAAAAGAGAGAGCCTGGAGGAAAGATAAGGAAATGCTTGATGCTCTTCGAATTTCAAAACGCTTGCTTCAGAGACATCCAATTCTGCCCCTGGTTCTTCACCCACAGAGTGGAGGAGATGCTGGGATGAATTAGATGTGTATAAGAGACAGGATATGAAAAGCTTACATAATCTCAGACACCATTATTAATAGTTTGGTCTTTGCTCCTCTATTTTTTTTTCGTTGTGCCTTTGCTAATACTACTATTTTTTTTTTTACAACTTATTTGTAAAAATGAGTTTGTACTATGCATGAGGTTTTATAATTTGATTTTTTCTTTTTTTGTCTTTTAACATTATATATTGGATATTTTTCTATAAAGTACATAGAACTCTGGGCAGAGTTCTTTCAGAGTGGCTTTAGGAACACTAGTTGTGACCTTTAGTTATGTGATGTCAGGCTCCTGTCCTCTTCTGTATTCTCTTCCTAGGTGATTTCATCTGTTAACAGCTATGTGCTGCCAGTTTCCAAATCTTTATCTCAGACCTCTCTCCTGCTTTCCAGATCCTTACATTCATCTACCCATTGGACATCTCCCCCAGGACATTCTCAAGGTACTTCAAACACCAGTCCAAACGTAAACTTGTTTTCCCTCAGTCCTGCTCCTCTTTGTATTGCCCGTTATGGTCAGTGGTACTGTCGGGCACCTAGCTGATCTTACGGCTCACAGGTTAAAGCCCCTGCCTGCAATGCGGGAGACCTGGGTTTGATCCCTGGGTCGGGAAGATCCCCTGGAGAAGGCAGTGGCAACCCACTCCAGTATTCTTGCCTGGAGAATCCCATGGACGGAGGAGCCTGGTGGGCTACAGTCCACAGGGTCGCAAAGAGTTGGACACAACTGAGCGATTTCACTTCACTTCACTGCCAGCCACCTACTTACTTGTGACGGCAACCTAGCTAATCCTAGCTTTCTCCCTTGTTTTCACTCTCCAAAAGTCACCATTCTTTAGCCACTTTTACGTCTGTTTCCTTTCTGTCTAATCTGTCTCAGTTCAGACTCTCATCATCTCTCACTTGAACCATTTTAGGAGCCTCCTTACTGTTGTTTTTTTGTTCTCTGACAAATCTTCCACGTTGTTGCCAGTTTGGTTTCACTCATGAAGAGATTTTTAAAAATCATTTTTGTAAAACTAAATAGTATAAGTACTTGTTTGTAAAACTATGTGTACGTAAATAACCAAGTGAATAAAGGTACTACTTACAACAGGTTATTATGCACATGTAAATAAAATTCCTTAGAATAGGCAATGTATCTTGTATTTCTTTTGTGTCTTCTCTACAAGGTAGATTACTGGCACATAAATAAATCTTGATTGAAATGGGAAGTATGTGCAGTTTAATAAGATTTCATGTCAAAAGATTTCAGTATCACACTTCCTTTGTGGCTCAAATGGTAAAGAATCTGCCTGCAGTGCAGGAGACCAGGGTTCGATCCCTGGGTCGGGAACATCCCCTGGAGAAGGGAGTGACAACCCACTCTGGTATTTTGTCTGGAGAATTCTGTGGACCGAGGAGCCTGGTGGGATACAGTCCATGGAGTGGCAAAGAGTTGGACATGATTGAGCAACTAAGCACACACCCTTTTATAAATTATTAGATTATGATTTAATTATCCTACTTTTTTGTATCTTTTAGGTGCTTTAAAGAACATAGTGCTTAGTAGTACAATGCTATTTAGATAGAAATACTTAGTAAGTAGAAACACTATATTGAGTATTACCTAATAAATTCTATATTCTTTAAGAAAAATTGTCTGACTTTTTCTAATGAGAATTGTTTCTTTCAGTTCTGCACTTTATTTTTTAAAATACATTTTGTATTCAGAGTTCCTTTATTACTTTTTGCTCTGTTTATTTTTAATGTAATATTTATCAAAAGGATACCTGTACATAATTTAAAAAGTCAAGTAATACTACAAGACTTATAATGAAAAACAGCCCTCTGCCCTCATCCTCTCCCATAAATCCCACTCTGCAGAAGCAAAAGCAGAAGCAACTTTTCTAAGTGTTCCTCATCGGAATCACAAACAGAAAGTAATTTGACTGTTTTCTCAGTTCCCCCAAGGGTGATTTATAACTACAATCAACCCTTGAACAACTCAAGTTTGAACTGCAGGTCCACTTATTCGTGGACCTTTATTTTTTTCAGTAGTAAATAAATACTACGGTACTACATGATCCTGCTTGGTTGAATCCATGGATACAGAGGAATTTCAGATCCTGAGGAACTGTAGATATGGAGGGCCAACTGTAAGTTATACACAACTTCATGAAGAGTCAGCTCCTGTAGCCCACTGTTAAAGGGTCAACTGCAGTAACACTGGATGCATAGGAGAGGTGTTAATTCATTACATAGAGTGGATGCCTCAGAGCATTAACGATTCATTATCTCACAGAACCTTTATCGAGAAATGTTGCCCCATAGTCGGCAGGTATTCAACTCTTTTTTCACCTCTAGGTTTTTAAATAACATGCTTTCTTATACAGCTCTCTCTCTCCCCTACTTCCTCCTGCTGCTGCTGCTAAGTCGCTTCAGTCGTGTCCCACAAAGTGAACAAACAAGTTTTAGATATTATTTACCAACTTCCTATTACAGAAGATGGGAGTTTAGTTTTGTTATACCAACCTCCACATTTAAACACCGCACTTCTCTCCTTTATGTTTGCATATTATATGTTAATTTTTAGGGGCTTCCCAGGTGGCACAGTGGTAAAGAATCTGCCTGGCAATGCGGGAGACAAGGAGCTGCAGGTTCCATCCCTGGGTTGGGATAATCCCTTGGAGGAGGGCATGACAACCCACTCCAGTATTTTTGCCTGAAAAATCCCATGGACAGAGGAGCCTAGCGGGCTATAATCCAAAGGGTCCCAAAGAGTTGGACACAGAGAAGGGAGTGACAACCCACTCTGGTATTTTGTCTGGAGAATTCTGTGGACCGAGGAGCCTGGTGGGATACAGTCCATGGAGTGGCAAAGAGTTGGACATGATTGAGCAACTAAGCACACACCCTTTTATAAATTATTAGATTATGATTTAATTATCCTACTTTTTTGTATCTTTTAGGTGCTTTAAAGAACATAGTGCTTAGTAGTACAATGCTATTTAGATAGAAATACTTAGTAAGTAGAAACACTATATTGAGTATTACCTAATAAATTCTATATTCTTTAAGAAAAATTGTCTGACTTTTTCTAATGAGAATTGTTTCTTTCAGTTCTGCACTTTTATTTTTTAAAATACATTTTGTATTCAGAGTTCCTTTATTACTTTTTGCTCTGTTTATTTTTAATGTAATATTTATCAAAAGGATACCTGTACATAATTTAAAAAGTCAAGTAATACTACAAGACTTATAATGAAAAACAGCCCTCTGCCCTCATCCTCTCCCATAAATCCCACTCTGCAGAAGCAAAAGCAGAAGCAACTTTTCTAAGTGTTCCTCATCGGAATCACAAACAGAAAATAATTTGACTGTTTTCTCAGTTCCCCCAAGGGTGATTTATAACTACAATCAACCCTTGAACAACTCAAGTTTGAACTGCAGGTCCACTTATTCGTGGACCTTTATTTTTTTCAGTAGTAAATAAATACTACGGTACTACATGATCCTGCTTGGTTGAATCCATGGATACAGAGGAATTTCAGATCCTGAGGAACTGTAGATATGGAGGGCCAACTGTAAGTTATACACAACTTCATGAAGAGTCAGCTCCTGTAGCCCACTGTTAAAGGGTCAACTGCAGTAACACTGGATGCATAGGAGAGGTGTTAATTCATTACATAGAGTGGATGCCTCAGAGCATTAACGATTCATTATCTCACAGAACCTTTATCGAGAAATGTTGCCCCATAGTCGGCAGGTATTCAACTCTTTTTTCACCTCTAGGTTTTTAAATAACATGCTTTCTTATACAGCTCTCTCTCTCCCCTACTTCCTCCTGCTGCTGCTGCTAAGTCGCTTCAGTCGTGTCCCACAAAGTGAACAAACAAGTTTTAGATATTATTTACCAACTTCCTATTACAGAAGATGGGAGTTTAGTTTTGTTATACCAACCTCCACATTTAAACACCGCACTTCTCTCCTTTATGTTTGCATATTATATGTTAATTTTTAGGGGCTTCCCAGGTGGCACAGTGGTAAAGAATCTGCCTGGCAATGCGGGAGACAAGGAGCTGCAGGTTCCATCCCTGGGTTGGGATAATCCCTTGGAGGAGGGCATGACAACCCACTCCAGTATTTTTGCCTGAAAAATCCCATGGACAGAGGAGCCTAGCGGGCTATAATCCAAAGGGTCCCAAAGAGTTGGACACAACTGAGCACACAGCACACATCGTTTAGCCATGTGAATATTTTGTACAGCTGAGCTAGGTAGTATATTATAATGATATGTTCTTATATAATTTTGTGTTTTTCCTATAGTTAAAATTATCTTGGTTTTTTAATATATCTTTTTTTATCTTTAATATGTTAACAAACTTTCAGACAAGACGTAAATATTTTTGTAGATTGACACATATCAGATACTCTGTTTACTTTACAGCGTCTCTCCTGTCACCCTGCCTCCATCTTGACCTAGACCTGTTGGACAGCTGTCTTCCTGAAGTGTTCTTTTATGGTCATCTGTGAATTTCTTTTGTCTCTCCCCTGTGGTGGATAGCTTGTTTCCAGGATGTCAGGTCTTTCTTCCTTGGTGTCTATTACCTTCATGTTGGCAAAGTACATTTTCTAGTAGTTCCTGAAAATGACCGAGTGCGAGGCACATTTTGACATACCTCCTTCATTGTGTGTGTGCAGCACATATGCACATGCATTTCCTTACTTTCTGGCATTATAAGATGCTCCATGCTCTTCTTGTATATTTCCTGTCCCAGTCTTAGCGTTAGCCATTTCTGCAGGAACGTTGGCTCCTTTTGTTGAAGAAACACACTGGCACTAGTGTGTTTGTTGCCACTAGGATTGTCTTGCTTTGAGGCCCTTTTAGCTGATGGAGCAAGAGATAAATGGGTTTATGATAGTATCTATAAATATTTCAAGTAAAAAATTATTACAAATGTGTAACCACCTGTGTCCATATTAAGGTGAACATGAATTTATTCTGATGTCTCCAACTCAAATTTGTTACCATATGCATCATATTCTAGCTTCTTCCCCTTAGCTTATCTATAACCTTTCCTTCTAAAAGTGGGAGACCTTGCTCCCACCATCAGCCATCCATTTATTTAATTTCATTTCTAGCATATGTGTATGGTGGTTTCAGAATTAACCCATACCCCCATGAGAAACAGTTTTATCAACTAGAGCAGCGGTTCCCAACCTCTGGGTGGTTTGCCCCAGGGACCAGTTTTATGGAAGACAAGTTTTCCATGGACCAGGATGGGGAGGGTGCTTTCAGGATGATTCAAGTGCATTACATTTATTCTGTACTTTATTATTATTACATCAGCTCTACTGCAGAGGCATTAGATCTCGGAGGTTGGGAATCCCTGAACTAGAGTATAATGCTTGTGTTGCTTTTAGACTCCACTCATTTCCCAAGGTAGAACTTTTATTTTTCCATCCTTTTCAGCATGGTTGTTTTATATATTCATAATGCGTTTACACCTTTTTTTTTTTTTTCCAAATTCTGTGTTCCATCTGAGTTCTCCAGCCTTCAAAATATTTTTAAATTTGCATACATTGAGATTTCACCACTCTAAAAAATCCACTTTGCTTTACCTGGTCAGCCCTCCCCTAGTCCAAAGCACTGGTTCTCACTGATGTATTTACTGTCTCTCTAGTTTTACCCTTTCCAGGATATCATAAAATTAGAAACCTATAGTAGTACATAGATTTTTTTAGACTGACGTCTTTTACTTAGCAATACCATTTAAAATTCATCTATCATTTTGTGGCTTGATAGTATATTTCTTCATTTCACTGAATAATATTCCATTGCATGGATGTACCAAGGTTTATTTATCCACTCATTGAAGGACATCTTGGATGCTTCCACATTTTGGCAGTTATGAATAACATTGCTATAAACTTTCACATCTAAGTGCTTGTGTGGACATAAATCTTTAAACCAGTTGGATAAATACCTAGTATTACCATTGCTGGATCATATGGTAAGACAATATTTAGTTTTATAAGAGACCGCCAAGGTGTCTTCCAAGGTAACTGTACATGTTGCATTCCTAAATAAAAGTTCTTGCTGCTTGGCATCCTTGGGGCATTTGGTATTGTCAGGTTTTTTTTTTTAATTTCAGCCATTGTGATAGATACAAAATGATATCTTATTATTTTAATCTGTAGTTCTCTTAAGATAAATGATGTTCAGCATTTTATCATATCCTTGTTTGCAATTTTTATATATTTTTTTAAATTAAAAAATAATTTTATTTATTTCCTTTTTGGCTGTGCTGGGTCTTCATTGCTGCGCAGGCTTTTCTCTAGTTACAGTGAGCGGGGCTCTTTTTTGTGGTGCGTGGGCTTCTCGTTCCAGTGGCTTCTCTTGTTTTAAAGTATGGGTCCCAGGGCGCGTGGGCTTCAGTAGTTGTGGTGTGTGGGCTCAGTATTTGTGGTTCCTGGGCTCTAGAACATACACTCAACGGTTGTGGCACAAACTTAGTTGCTCCATGGCATGTGGATCTTCCCAGACCAGGGGTCAAACGTGCGTCTCCTGCACTGGCAGGTGGATTCTTTACCACTGAGCCTCCAGGGAAGCCTTTTAACTTTTATTTTATATTGGAGTACAGTTGATTAACAATAATTGTGTTTGTTTTGGGTGTACAGCAGAGTGATTCAGGTATACATATACATGTATCCATTCTTTTTAAAAATCTTTTCCCATTTAGGTTATTACAGAGAATTGTTATTACAGAGAATTAAGCAGAGTTCCCTGTGCTATCTGTTGTTGTTCAGTCACTCAGTTGTGTCTGACTCTTTGTGACTCCATGGACTGCAGCATGCCAGGCCTCCCTGTCTTTCACCATCTCCCGGAGCTTGCTCCTACTCATCTCCATTGAGTTAGTGATGCCATCCACCCCATGTTATCCTCTGTTGCCTCCTCCTCCTCTTGCCCTCAATCTTTCCCAGTAACAGGGTCTTTTCCAGTGAGTTGGCTCTTTGCATCAGGTGGCCGAAGCATTGGAGCTTCAGCATCATTCCTTCCAGTGAATATTCAGGATTGATTTCCTTTCTTATTTGGAGACATATCTGTTCACAACTCTTGCCCATCTTTAAATTGGATTGTTTGTTATCTATTGGGTAAGCTAGAAAGTTCATTCTAGGGAAAAACCTGAATGAACATTTTGGCCAACCCAATAGTTATTTTAAGAGTTTTTTGAGGATTTTAGATACAAGTCCTTTATCAGTTATGTGTTTTGCAACTCTTGTCACCCACTCTGTGGCTGGTCTTCTCATTTTCTTAACAGTGTCTTTTTCAGAGCAGATATTTTTAACTTTAATAAGGTCCTAGTTACCAGTTTTTCTTTCATGCCTCATGTCATTGGTCATCACCAAACCCAGGGTTTGGGAAGTTTTCAGCTATTATGTCTTCAAATATGTTCTCTGCTCCATTCTCTCCTCCTCTCCTGAAACTCCTATAATGTAAAGTTAGTACATTTAATGTCGTCTCAGAGGTCTCGTAAATTGTCTTTTTTTTTCCTGTTCAGCTTGAGTGATTTCTATTACTCTGTCTTCCAGTTCACTGATTGTTCTTCAGTATGGCCACCTCATGCGAAGAGTTGACTCATTGGAAAAGACTCTGATGCTGGGAGGGATTGGGGGCAGGAGGAGAAGGGGACGACAGAGGATGAGATGGCTGGATGGCATCACGGACTCGATGGACGTGAGTCTGAGTGAACTCCGGGAGATGGTGATGAACAGGGAGGCCTGGCGTGCTGTGATTCATGGGGTCGCAAAGAGTTGGCCACGACTGAGCGACTGAACTGAACTGAACTGATCATCCTACTGCTGATTCCTTCCAGTGTATTTTTTTCTTTCAGTTATTGTATTCTTCAACTCTGTTTGGTTCTTTATATTTTCTAATTCTTTGCTAGAAACTAATTTCTCACTGTGTTCATCTGTTCTTTTACCAAGTGCTTTGAGCGTTTTCATGATCATTACCATGAACTCTTTTTCAAGTGGGTTGCTTATCTCCACTTAGTTCTTCTTCTGGGGTTTTCTTCTATTCCTTCATTTGGGACATACTCCTCTGTTGCCTAAATCTGTGTTTTTGGTAGGTTGGTTACACTTCCTGATCTTGGATAGTGAAGCCTCATGTAGAAGACGTCCTGTGGTGTCCCGCACCCACTCCCCTCTCATCCCCAGACCTATGTGCTCTAGAGAGTGCACTCTAGGTGGACTGCGGGGGTCCTGCCTTTGTGGTGGGATGACTGCTGTGGGCATCCTGGTAGGTGTGGCTGACCTCTTCTTTGGTTTGGTTGCCAAGCTCTAAGTAGTGTGAAGGCTGCCAGCTGCTGGTGGGAGGGGCACGTCCTGGCATGACTGGCTGTATGGCCTGGGGTGTTCCAATTGTGATGCTGGGCTGCTGGTGGACAGGGCTGGGTCATGAGCTGATTGGCCCAGAACTAGTACTGGCCCGTTAGTGGGCGAAGCTGGGTCCTGAGGCTGGTGTTGGCCTGCTGGTAGGTGGGCCTGTTTCCTGACATGGGTGGCTTTGAGGTCTGGGATGTCCTGGAGCTGATGCTGGCCTGCTGTTGCTTGGGTCCAGATCTTGTGGCTAATAAGCCAGAATGATGCTTATCATCACAAGTGTCCACATGGTAGAATGAGCTCCTCAAAATCACCAGTGCCAGCATCTGTGTCCCCAGGATAAGTCCCAGTTGCCTCCTGAAATCAGCAGTGAGTCTGACACAACCTCCTTTCAAATTACTGCTTCTGCCCTGGATCTCAGAGCCTGTGTGATTTTGTGTGAACTCTTAAGTCTCTATTTCTCCCAGCCCTCTGGCTGTCCTGAGTGTAAGCCTAAAGCCTAATGTTTTAGAGGGCTTGTCCTCCTATTGCAGGACCTCCAGGCTGGGAAACTTGCTGTGGGCCTCAGGCTTCTCATTCCTTGGGCAGAACCTCTGCAATCATTTATGCTGTTTATGGGTCACCCACCCAGGGGTATGTGTCTTGACTATACCATGTCTCCACCTTTCCTGCCCATCTTGTTGTGGTTCCTTCTTTATATTAAGTTATAGAAGATTTTTTCTGCAAGTTCTCATCAGTGTTGCTCTTTAAATAGTAATCTTGGGACTTTCTTGGTGGTCCAGTGGCTAAGACCCTGCGTTTCCAAAGCAAGGAGCCTGGGTTTGATCCTTGGTCAGGGAACTAGATCCCACATGCTGCAACTAAGTTTGCCCGCAACAACTAAAAGATCCTGCATGCCACAACAGATTGAAGATAACCACATGCCACAGCTGAGACCTGGCACAGCCACAATACATAAATAAATATTTTAAAAATAAATAGAAATTTTGATGTGTCCATGGAAGGAGCTATAGGTATTTTGTAGATATTCTTTACCAAACTGAAGAAGCTCCCCTCTAATCATAATTTGCTGAGAGCTTTTATCATGAGTGTTGGGTTTTGTCAAATGGTTTTTCTTTTGCATCAATCAGTATGATTGTTTGATAACTCTTCTTTAGTCTGTTGATGTGGTACATTACATTGATTAATCTTCAGATGTTGAACCCACCTTGTTTACCTGGATAAATCCCATTTGGTGGTTGTGTATAATTCTGTTTATCCACTCTTGGGTTCAGTTTGGTAATACCTTGTTGTAGATTTTTACTTCTATGTTCATAAGCTACATTAGTCTTCCGTTTCCTTTCCTGTAATGTCTTTATGATTTGGTGTTACAAGTCATGCTGGTCTTATAGAATGATTCAGGAAGTGTTCCCTCTGCTTTGGTTTTCTGGAGGAGACTTTGGAGAATTGGTATCATTTCTTCATTAATGTTTGGTAAAATTCATAAGTGAAGCTATCTAGACTTGGTGACTTATTTTGTGGAAGGTTATTAATTATTAATTCAGTTTCATTAATATATGTAGGACTTTAGGTTATCTGTTTCTCCTTGTGTGAATTTTGGTAGTTTGTGTTTTTTAAGAAATTGGTCCATTTCATTGAAATGATCAAGTTTGGGGATATAGAGTTGTTCATAATATTCCTCTATTTTTCTTTAAGTGTCCATGATATCAGTAGTTATGACCGCTCTTTTATTTCTTTTTTTTTTTTATAAGAGACTGTTTAATGTCATGAAAAGTAAGTAATATATATGGATAATTTATTAAAAAACAAGCTAGGTTACATACGCACATACACAAAAGCAAGCTAGGCTGACATACATAAAAATTTTAAATTTCCATACAAAAAGAGTTACATAGACCAAAAGACACTATAACTGAAAAGATAATAGCCTGGGAGGAAATATTTTTAACATGTATAAGAAATAAAGGGTTGCTGAATAACTATAACAATAAAGGCTGTAAAGGACAACTACCTATAAAAAAGCTATTCATAAGAGATACAATTGAAAAATAAACATATAAAATGATACCCAGCCTTTGTAATTCAATAAATTCAACTAAAACTGAGGGGTTTTTTTTGCCTGTCATATTAATCAAATGGGTAAAAAATTGTTATGAAGTGTAATTTACAGTATCTATTGACTGTAGCCCACCAGGCTCCTCCCTCCATGGGATTCTCCAGGCAAGAGTACTGGAGTGGGTTGCCATTTCCTTCTCCTCTTTTATTTCTGATATTGGTAATTTGTATCTCTCTCTTTTTAAAATTAGCCTAGTTTATCAACTTTACTTTTGTAAAGAGTTTTTGTTTTCAGTGATTTTCTTCATTTCTCTATTGTTTTCCTGTTTTTAACTTATTGATTTCTGCTCTAATGTATTTTATTTATCTTTTCTGCTACCTACTTTGGCCTTAAATTGCTCTTTCTCTGATTTTCCAAGATGGAAGCTTAGCGTATGGATTTTTAGATCATTCTCCTTTTTTAATATGCACTTAATACTATTAAAAAGCCCTCTAAGCACTGCTTTTACTACAGCCTGTAATCCTCACTTGAATTTTTAGATTTCTGCTATTTCTATGATTACTTTTTTCTTCATATATTCCTTATGTATGGCTTCCTATTGCTGTTTCTTAGTTGCGTTGCTTTTTTTCTGAGAATGTAAGTTTCTTTGATGTTTTCTTCTTCCTATATTATCTCTTCCTCCAAGTTCCTTTTATTTCTTTTGGTGTCTGTGTGTTTTCATGTACTTCTGTATATGTATGGTATAACCACAATTTAAAAATGGAAATAGAAGTAACACACTTAAATGAATTAGGATGCCATACCATTGTTACTGAGAATTGTTCTGAAGTTTACCTTGTGCTAGCATAATTAATTATTCCTTTGAAGATGATCCTTTCTTTCTGTCTCTTCGGTCTTCAGAATTCTAAGTTTCACTATAGCGTAACTGTGGATTCCTCTTTGCAGTCTGTTGAACCATGTGAGGTTAGGGATGCTGACCTTCTCTGCTGTTAAAAATTCCTCCATAACCTACAGTCAGTCCTCCGTACCCATGGTTCTTCCATATCCATGATTCCACCAACCCTGATTGTGCAGTATTGCAATATTTACTATAGAAAAAAATCTGCATGCAAGTGAACTGTGCAGCCATGTGGTTCAAGGATCAGCTGTGTTTATGTTGCTTGGTAATGGGTTGCCTGTATCTGTTGTGTCTTTAATCAGCTCTGGAACTCCTGGCATTGTCTTTACAAGCGTACCTGTTCCATGCTCTCTAGTCTCCTTGTAGGGCTCCATTCTCATTCTGTCATCCTTGTTTCATAACTTCTGTTTCATATTTTCTTCGTCCCTATTTCTCTGGGCTGCATTTGAGGTTTTTTCTTCAGATAGGTCTTCAGTTCTTTGATTCTGTATTAAGCTCTGTCTAACCTTTTTAGTTCATACTGTAGGAAGTCAAGAAACACCTGGAGTAACAGGCAAATTTGGCCTTGGAATGCGGAATGAAGCAGGGCAAAGACTAATAGAGTTTTGCCAAGAAAATGCACTGGTCATAGCAAACACCCTCTTCCAACAACACAAGAGAAGACTCTACACATGGACATCACCAGATGGTCAACACCGAAATCAGATTGATTATATTCTATGCAGCCAAAGATGGAGAAGCTCTATACAGTCAACAAAAACAAGGCCGGGAGCTGACTGTGGCTCAGATCATGAACTCCTTATTGCCAAATTCAGACTCAAATTGAAGAAAGTAGGGAAAACCACTAGACCATTCAGGTATGACCTAAATCAAATCCCTTATGATTATACAGTGGAAGTGAGGAATAGATTTAAGGGAAGTGCTTAGTAACTTGCTAATAGGGTTTAGAGAATATTGTACTGTTCCGAGCCTTGTGATTTCTGCTAAATTTTGTGCCTTTCATTTTGTAATAAAGGCTTGTCTTTTCCAAAAAAGTTTTTTGGCACAATCCTAATAATCACTTCATGGCAGATAGATGGGGACACAGTGGAAACAGTGTCAGACTTCACTTTTTTGGGCTCCAAAATCACTGCAGATAATGACCTCTAAATTTTGTGCCTTTCATTTTGTAATAAAGGCTTGTCTTTTCCAAAAAAGTTTTTTGGCACAATCCTAATAATCACTTCATGGCAGATAGATGGGGACACAGTGGAAACAGTGTCAGACTTCACTTTTTTGGGCTCCAAAATCACTGCAGATAATGACCGCAGCCATGAAATTAAAAGATGCTTACTCCTTGGAAGGAAAGTTATGACCAACCTAGACAGCATATTGAAAAGCAGAGACATTACTTTGCCAACAGAGGTCCGTCTAGTAAAGGCTATGGTTTTTCCAGTGGTCATGTATGGATGTGAGAGTTGGACCGTGAAGAAAGCTGAGTGCTGAAGATTTGATGCTTTTGAACTGTGATGTTGGAGAAGACTCTTGAGGGTCCCTTGGACTGCAAGGAAATCCAACCAGTCCATTCTAAAGGAGATCAGTCCAGGGTGTTCATTGGCAGGATTGATGCTAAAGCTGAAACTCCAGTACTTTGGCCACCTCATGTGAAGAGTTGACTCATTGGAAAATTTTTTCCAAATTCTGTGTTCCATCTGAGTTCTCCAGCCTTCAAAATATTTTTAAATTTGCATACATTGAGATTTCACCACTCTAAAAAATCCACTTTGCTTTACCTGGTCAGCCCTCCCCTAGTCCAAAGCACTGGTTCTCACTGATGTATTTACTGTCTCTCTAGTTTTACCCTTTCCAGGATATCATAAAATTAGAAACCTATAGTAGTACATAGATTTTTTTAGACTGACGTCTTTTACTTAGCAATACCATTTAAAATTCATCCATCATTTTGTGGCTTGATAGTATATTTCTTCATTTCACTGAATAATATTCCATTGCATGGATGTACCAAGGTTTATTTATCCACTCATTGAAGGACATCTTGGATGCTTCCACATTTTGGCAGTTATGAATAACATTGCTATAAACTTTCACATCTAAGTGCTTGTGTGGACATAAATCTTTAAACCAGTTGGATAAATACCTAGTATTACCATTGCTGGATCATATGGTAAGACAATATTTAGTTTTATAAGAGACCGCCAAGGTGTCTTCCAAGGTAACTGTACATGTTGCATTCCTAAATAAAAGTTCTTGCTGCTTGGCATCCTTGGGGCATTTGGTATTGTCAGGTTTTTTTTTTTAATTTCAGCCATTGTGATAGATACAAAATGATATCTTATTATTTTAATCTGTAGTTCTCTTAAGATAAATGATGTTCAGCATTTTATCATATCCTTGTTTGCAATTTTTATATATTTTTTTAAATTAAAAAATAATTTTATTTATTTCCTTTTTGGCTGTGCTGGGTCTTCATTGCTGCGCAGGCTTTTCTCTAGTTACAGTGAGCGGGGCTCTTTTTTGTGGTGCGTGGGCTTCTCGTTCCAGTGGCTTCTCTTGTTTTAAAGTATGGGTCCCAGGGCGCGTGGGCTTCAGTAGTTGTGGTGTGTGGGCTCAGTATTTGTGGTTCCTGGGCTCTAGAACATACACTCAACGGTTGTGGCACAAACTTAGTTGCTCCATGGCATGTGGATCTTCCCAGACCAGGGGTCAAACGTGCGTCTCCTGCACTGGCAGGTGGATTCTTTACCACTGAGCCTCCAGGGAAGCCTTTTAACTTTTATTTTATATTGGAGTACAGTTGATTAACAATAATTGTGTTTGTTTTGGGTGTACAGCAGAGTGATTCAGGTATACATATACATGTATCCATTCTTTTTAAAAATCTTTTCCCATTTAGGTTATTACAGAGAATTGTTATTACAGAGAATTAAGCAGAGTTCCCTGTGCTATCTGTTGTTGTTCAGTCACTCAGTTGTGTCTGACTCTTTGTGACTCCATGGACTGCAGCATGCCAGGCCTCCCTGTCTTTCACCATCTCCCGGAGCTTGCTCCTACTCATCTCCATTGAGTTAGTGATGCCATCCACCCCATGTTATCCTCTGTTGCCTCCTCCTCCTCTTGCCCTCAATCTTTCCCAGTAACAGGGTCTTTTCCAGTGAGTTGGCTCTTTGCATCAGGTGGCCGAAGCATTGGAGCTTCAGCATCATTCCTTCCAGTGAATATTCAGGATTGATTTCCTTTCTTATTTGGAGACATATCTGTTCACAACTCTTGCCCATCTTTAAATTGGATTGTTTGTTATCTATTGGGTAAGCTAGAAAGTTCATTCTAGGGAAAAACCTGAATGAACATTTTGGCCAACCCAATAGTTATTTTAAGAGTTTTTTGAGGATTTTAGATACAAGTCCTTTATCAGTTATGTGTTTTGCAACTCTTGTCACCCACTCTGTGGCTGGTCTTCTCATTTTCTTAACAGTGTCTTTTTCAGAGCAGATATTTTTAACTTTAATAAGGTCCTAGTTACCAGTTTTTCTTTCATGCCTCATGTCATTGGTCATCACCAAACCCAGGGTTTGGGAAGTTTTCAGCTATTATGTCTTCAAATATGTTCTCTGCTCCATTCTCTCCTCCTCTCCTGAAACTCCTATAAAGTTAGTACATTTAATGTCGTCTCAGAGGTCTCGTAAATTGTCTTTTTTTTTCCTGTTCAGCTTGAGTGATTTCTATTACTCTGTCTTCCAGTTCACTGATTGTTCTTCAGTATGGCCACCTCATGCGAAGAGTTGACTCATTGGAAAAGACTCTGATGCTGGGAGGGATTGGGGGCAGGAGGAGAAGGGGGCGACAGAGGATGAGATGGCTGGATGGCATCACGGACTCGATGGACGTGAGTCTGAGTGAACTCCGGGAGATGGTGATGAACAGGGAGGCCTGGCGTGCTGTGATTCATGGGGTCGCAAAGAGTTGGCCACGACTGAGCGACTGAACTGAACTGAACTGATCATCCTACTGCTGATTCCTTCCAGTGTATTTTTTTCTTTCAGTTATTGTATTCTTCAACTCTGTTTGGTTCTTTATATTTTCTAATTCTTTGCTAGAAACTAATTTCTCACTGTGTTCATCTGTTCTTTTACCAAGTGCTTTGAGCGTTTTCATGATCATTACCATGAACTCTTTTTCAAGTGGGTTGCTTATCTCCACTTAGTTCTTCTTCTGGGGTTTTCTTCTATTCCTTCATTTGGGACATACTCCTCTGTTGCCTAAATCTGTGTTTTTGGTAGGTTGGTTACACTTCCTGATCTTGGATAGTGAAGCCTCATGTAGAAGACGTCCTGTGGTGTCCCGCACCCACTCCCCTCTCATCCCCAGACCTATGTGCTCTAGAGAGTGCACTCTAGGTGGACTGCGGGGGTCCTGCCTTTGTGGTGGGATGACTGCTGTGGGCATCCTGGTAGGTGTGGCTGACCTCTTCTTTGGTTTGGTTGCCAAGCTCTAAGTAGTGTGAAGGCTGCCAGCTGCTGGTGGGAGGGGCACGTCCTGGCATGACTGGCTGTATGGCCTGGGGTGTTCCAATTGTGATGCTGGGCTGCTGGTGGACAGGGCTGGGTCATGAGCTGATTGGCCCAGAACTAGTACTGGCCCGTTAGTGGGCGAAGCTGGGTCCTGAGGCTGGTGTTGGCCTGCTGGTAGGTGGGCCTGTTTCCTGACATGGGTGGCTTTGAGGTCTGGGATGTCCTGGAGCTGATGCTGGCCTGCTGTTGCTTGGGTCCAGATCTTGTGGCTAATAAGCCAGAATGATGCTTATCATCACAAGTGTCCACATGGTAGAATGAGCTCCTCAAAATCACCAGTGCCAGCATCTGTGTCCCCAGGATAAGTCCCAGTTGCCTCCTGAAATCAGCAGTGAGTCTGACACAACCTCCTTTCAAATTACTGCTTCTGCCCTGGATCTCAGAGCCTGTGTGATTTTGTGTGAACTCTTAAGTCTCTATTTCTCCCAGCCCTCTGGCTGTCCTGAGTGTAAGCCTAAAGCCTAATGTTTTAGAGGGCTTGTCCTCCTATTGCAGGACCTCCAGGCTGGGAAACTTGCTGTGGGCCTCAGGCTTCTCATTCCTTGGGCAGAACCTCTGCAATCATTTATGCTGTTTATGGGTCACCCACCCAGGGGTATGTGTCTTGACTATACCATGTCTCCACCTTTCCTGCCCATCTTGTTGTGGTTCCTTCTTTATATTAAGTTATAGAAGATTTTTTCTGCAAGTTCTCATCAGTGTTGCTCTTTAAATAGTAATCTTGGGACTTTCTTGGTGGTCCAGTGGCTAAGACCCTGCGTTTCCAAAGCAAGGAGCCTGGGTTTGATCCTTGGTCAGGGAACTAGATCCCACATGCTGCAACTAAGTTTGCCCGCAACAACTAAAAGATCCTGCATGCCACAACAGATTGAAGATAACCACATGCCACAGCTGAGACCTGGCACAGCCACAATACATAAATAAATATTTTAAAAATAAATAGAAATTTTGATGTGTCCATGGAAGGAGCTATAGGTATTTTGTAGATATTCTTTACCAAACTGAAGAAGCTCCCCTCTAATCATAATTTGCTGAGAGCTTTTATCATGAGTGTTGGGTTTTGTCAAATGGTTTTTCTTTTGCATCAATCAGTATGATTGTTTGATAACTCTTCTTTAGTCTGTTGATGTGGTACATTACATTGATTAATCTTCAGATGTTGAACCCACCTTGTTTACCTGGATAAATCCCATTTGGTGGTTGTGTATAATTCTGTTTATCCACTCTTGGGTTCAGTTTGGTAATACCTTGTTGTAGATTTTTACTTCTATGTTCATAAGCTACATTAGTCTTCCGTTTCCTTTCCTGTAATGTCTTTATGGTTTGGTGTTACAAGTCATGCTGGTCTTATAGAATGATTCAGGAAGTGTTCCCTCTGCTTTGGTTTTCTGGAGGAGACTTTGGAGAATTGGTATCATTTCTTCATTAATGTTTGGTAAAATTCATAAGTGAAGCTATCTAGACTTGGTGACTTATTTTGTGGAAGGTTATTAATTATTAATTCAGTTTCATTAATATATGTAGGACTTTAGGTTATCTGTTTCTCCTTGTGTGAATTTTGGTAGTTTGTGTTTTTTAAGAAATTGGTCCATTTCATTGAAATGATCAAGTTTGGGGATATAGAGTTGTTCATAATATTCCTCTATTTTTCTTTAAGTGTCCATGATATCAGTAGTTATGACCGCTCTTTTATTTCTTTTTTTTTTTTATAAGAGACTGTTTAATGTCATGAAAAGTAAGTAATATATATGGATAATTTATTAAAAAACAAGCTAGGTTACATACGCACATACACAAAAGCAAGCTAGGCTGACATACATAAAAATTTTAAATTTCCATACAAAAAGAGTTACATAGACCAAAAGACACTATAACTGAAAAGATAATAGCCTGGGAGGAAATATTTTTAACATGTATAAGAAATAAAGGGTTGCTGAATAACTATAACAATAAAGGCTGTAAAGGACAACTACCTATAAAAAAGCTATTCATAAGAGATACAATTGAAAAATAAACATATAAAATGATACCCAGCCTTTGTAATTCAATAAATTCAACTAAAACTGAGGGGTTTTTTTTGCCTGTCATATTAATCAAATGGGTAAAAAATTGTTATGAAGTGTAATTTACAGTATCTATTGACTGTAGCCCACCAGGCTCCTCCCTCCATGGGATTCTCCAGGCAAGAGTACTGGAGTGGGTTGCCATTTCCTTCTCCTCTTTTATTTCTGATATTGGTAATTTGTATCTCTCTCTTTTTAAAATTAGCCTAGTTTATCAACTTTACTTTTGTAAAGAGTTTTTGTTTTCAGTGATTTTCTTCATTTCTCTATTGTTTTCCTGTTTTTAACTTATTGATTTCTGCTCTAATGTATTTTATTTATCTTTTCTGCTACCTACTTTGGCCTTAAATTGCTCTTTCTCTGATTTTCCAAGATGGAAGCTTAGCGTATGGATTTTTAGATCATTCTCCTTTTTTAATATGCACTTAATACTATTAAAAAGCCCTCTAAGCACTGCTTTTACTACAGCCTGTAATCCTCACTTGAATTTTTAGATTTCTGCTATTTCTATGATTACTTTTTTCTTCATATATTCCTTATGTATGGCTTCCTATTGCTGTTTCTTAGTTGCGTTGCTTTTTTTCTGAGAATGTAAGTTTCTTTGATGTTTTCTTCTTCCTATATTATCTCTTCCTCCAAGTTCCTTTTATTTCTTTTGGTGTCTGTGTGTTTTCATGTACTTCTGTATATGTATGGTATAACCACAATTTAAAAATGGAAATAGAAGTAACACACTTAAATGAATTAGGATGCCATACCATTGTTACTGAGAATTGTTCTGAAGTTTACCTTGTGCTAGCATAATTAATTATTCCTTTGAAGATGATCCTTTCTTTCTGTCTCTTCGGTCTTCAGAATTCTAAGTTTCACTATAGCGTAACTGTGGATTCCTCTTTGCAGTCTGTTGAACCATGTGAGGTTAGGGATGCTGACCTTCTCTACTGTTAAAAATTCCTCCATAACCTACAGTCAGTCCTCCGTACCCATGGTTCTTCCATATCCATGATTCCACCAACCCTGATTGTGCAGTATTGCAATATTTACTATAGAAAAAAATCTGCATGCAAGTGAACTGTGCAGCCATGTGGTTCAAGGATCAGCTGTGTTTATGTTGCTTGGTAATGGGTTGCCTGTATCTGTTGTGTCTTTAATCAGCTCTGGAACTCCTGGCATTGTCTTTACAAGCGTACCTGTTCCATGCTCTCTAGTCTCCTTGTAGGGCTCCATTCTCATTCTGTCATCCTTGTTTCTTAACTTCTGTTTCATATTTTCTTCGTCCCTATTTCTCTGGGCTGCATTTGAGGTTTTTTCTTCAGATAGGTCTTCAGTTCTTTGATTCTGTATTAAGCTCTGTCTAACCTTTTTAGTTACATCTTTAAAGTATCGTTTTTTTGAGCCTCGTGTCCCCAGTTTACTGGTGACTATCATCAGTGGCTCTAGTAAAGTGCTCTCATTTGTTTATTGTCTTTTATCTTTCATTTCCCTCTCTTTTTCCTTACTCCAGGCCACCATTCACATGTGTTTAATAATATATATCTTTTTGCTTGTATATTATTGCAAAATTTGTATTGTGTTTTGCAAAAGTAACAGTTTGTAGCAGACTGAAAGGTTAAAAAGTCATTCACTATCAACTATTTGAGAAATATTGCTGGAAGTGTTCCCCCTTCTGCACTTAGTCTTAATTGCTTTCTTAAGATGTCGTTTAACTTGTCCCTCTATGCTTGAATTTCCTGTAAACATGCAGTTAGTGCTAAAAGCTTGATTAGATTTGGAGTCAGTTACTGCTTTTGTTTTTGAAGGCAGGAATATTTTGTATGTGATTCTGTGTCTTCCACATGAAGCACATAATGTTTGGTTCTTTCACATTTATTGATGGTGAAATTGATCACTGGATTCATATGTATTGGCCTGATCCCACATTATAAAGTTTCCCACCAGCCTTTCATCCAACAGTTTTAGCATCCATTGATAGCCATTGCCTAGTCCATTTATTGCATTAGGGACTGTGGAGAGATGATTTTTAAAATGTTAATATCCTTCTGCATTTATCAGCTGGAATTCTTATCTAAAGAACTCTTCCTTAGCAGCTATTTTGTTATCCTAAAGTACATTTTGTAAATAAAGGGCAAAATAAATTCTTAGTTCTTTTCTCTTAATATATCAATTTTCAGAGTAATGAGTTACTGCCCTAGCAACCCTCTAATGAATGGTGGTTTTTGTTTCTGTTTTTAGTATCATTATGATCTCTTGCTGTGTGTGTGTGTTTTAATCCATTTGATTTGTGGTCAGGCTTCATTTATTTGATGTTCACTTGTCCCATTTAAGCCAGTGGGATCACCTTCAACTTAGCCCCTGTGTTCTTTTATATTGTCTCATTAGTCATTGATAGATTGCTTCAAGATCTCTCAGGCTTATTTGGTGGAGTTCCTGCCACAAATCAAAGGTTCATCTACTTTATTCATAAAGTTAATTTTAGCTTTCTTGTACCTCTCGTATGCTTATTTTCTGTTTCTTTAATTTCTGCTCCTAGCTTATTTGTTTTCATTCTTTCTTCCCTAGTTTAAGCATCTAAGTCTCTTCGTATCTGTTGAAGTGCCACTTTTACTGATTCTCACAAATTTTTACATGCAGTATATTTTATATTATTTGATACATTGTACTTAACAGCTATTTTTAGTTTTCAACTATGAATTCTTTGACCCATGAGTTATTTAGATGAGTGTTTTAAATTTGACAGTAGTTTATGTATACATGTTATATTGTTAAGAGTTTGTTTTCATATCATTTTTGTATGTATAGAGGAATTTCCCCAAAATATATCACAGATTCTTCAAAGCAATACTCTTAAATTTTATTTGTGTCTATTCCCTGACTATGTTTCTTGGCATGCAATACATGGAATTAAAGGAACTATCATACTTTGTATCTTTTAGCCACACAAGAATTAAATTCTGAATAAGTCTACAAGTAGAATGGACAGTTATTTTAAAGCAGCAGTCAGTGACTTGGACAGACTTCTCGATGATTTTGAACAGAATCCAGGTTTGTACCATTAATGTAATTTTAAAATGTCAGTAATTAGTACTCTTAGCAAAATACGGTTTCAATTTTGGTCACATGGTTATCTTCTGTAAAACATTCACATATCTCGTTATAATGAATTAGTATATTCTTATACTGAATAGAACCAATAGCCAGACATAGAAATAAGAAAACTAGAAGTTTCTTTCCAGATATAAGTTTAGGTAAAAGAAAGACCTTTAAAACCAGCATATGAACCAGCTAAAAGCAACTTGAGAGTTCTTCATAAAATTGGTATTTCATTACCATGAAAGACAGTGTTTTCCCCATCTTAGGATGAAGACA
This sequence comes from Cephalophus harveyi, assembly GCA_006410635.1. NCBI lineage: Eukaryota > Metazoa > Chordata > Mammalia > Artiodactyla > Bovidae > Cephalophus > Cephalophus harveyi. The sequence goes on from SJYT01014226.1 coordinate 82,998, forward strand.
AGGAAACTGGTGGGCAGCACAAAGAAGTTAGATTGTTTTTCAGCTCTTCCTTAGTCTGGTTTTTATAGTGCAACAGAGTTATTTTAAGTAGTTTCTATCATATTATGACATCTACATAAATAAAGGTAAAAACCCCAAATAGTTTAAACCCAAATAAAAATAATTCTGGAATTATTACCATTCTGCAAGAGAGTAATCTATCTCTGGTCTAAAAAAAACCAAGCTTAGAAGTTGTAGAAACCGTAACATCTTTGTAATAATTTTGATTTGGGTCTCATCACTAACATTGTATTCCTGTTTTAATTAGATGAACAAGATTATCTCCAAGATGCACAAAAGGCGTATGATTCTAAGCACTATTCAGTCTCTTCAGAGTTGACTGCCTCACAAGTAACTTCATTGCTACCAAAGGATCAACAGTGCATTAATTGTTGTGTCTCATCAGAAACAGTTTATGAGACAAATCAGATTGCCCTGAGTGAAAAAATACTTGAGGGACTAACTTCTTTACAAAATGAAAAAAATGTAACAGGGCTTGATCTCCTTTCTTCTGTGGATGGTGGCACTTCAGATGAAATCCAGCCTCTGTATATGGGACGGTGTAGTAAACCTGTCTGTGATCTGATAAGTGACATGGGTAATTTAGTTCATGTAACTAATAGTGAAGAAGATATTAAAAAATTATTGCCAGATGACTCGAAGCCTAGTGCAGATTCCTTGACTGGACTGGATTTATCTTCGGTGTCAGAAACTTTCTGTGTGTCTTCAGCAGACCATGGTAATAATGCAGTCAGAGAGGAACAGAATGATGTCAGCTCTGAATTTCAAAACAGAGGAATCAGTGGAACTACAGAATTTGGTGTAAAAGTAGATACAGCACTTTCAGATTCATGTAATTACAATGAAAAAGAAAATTTAGAGGATAAAAAGATCTCTAATCAGTCAGAACCAGTTGTTGATTTTAACATGCCATCTGCTTTGACTCAACAAAGTTCCAAAGTGTTTGATGCCAAAGACCACCCACAGCACAAGAACCAGCCATGTGAATTAGTAAAAGCTGTTGGCTGTTTGGTAAAAGAGGAGGAAGAGGTGCCAGTTGAAGCTGCCACAGAATGTTTAAAAGGAGGCAACACAAGTGCTTTGTCTTTCAGTCTTCCAAAAAATGGAGGTTTATGCTTAAATGATTCAAATTTAAGAGATGAAAATTCCAAGTTACCTGACTTTTCTTTTGAGGAAGATAGGACTGCTATATTTATAAAAGAATCTGCAAAAGAAGACTCAGGAAGTTTAGATTTTAATGATAATAAAGATGTAATCCAAGATTCTTCTTCAGCTTTACATGTTTCAAGTGAAAATACATACTCCTCATTGTCCTGTCTTCCAGTACCTGGGTCTTTGTGTGGATCTTTAATTGACAGTAAAGGTCATGGTGATTTCTTACCCCAGAATGAAAATAAAGATAATGTACAGGATGCAGTGACTGTACATGAAGAAATACAGAAGAAAGTTAATTCAGGTGGGGAATCTTTGAAGGAGACTGATCTTTTGAAACAGGATAAATGTAAAAACATATTTCATCAGCCATTAACTGAAAAGATGGGAGATAGAAAGGTGGATTCTAACCAGATGGTAATTAGAGTTGAATCTGTGGATTACCCTGATAACAGCAGTTCTTATACAGCTGCAGAATCTCAAATAGAGCTTTCTGGTGCTAGTGCCCCAGAATCTCCTGATCATTGTGAAGGTCTCACTTTTTCAAGCAGTGATATTGATGGACAAGACTTAGATTACTTTAACATTGATGAAGGCATGAAAAGTGGTGCACCAATTAGTGATGCTGAACTTGATGCCTTTCTCACTGAACAGTATCTTCAGACGAGTAACATAAAATCATTTGAAGAAAATATAAGTGATGCAGAATCTCAGATGAATCAGATAGATACGAAAGGCCTAGATGATGGAAATACTGATAATATATATTTTGATGCTGAAGCAGGAGCTACTGGGGAAAGTCCTGGTATTAATATGATTTGTGAAACAATTGATAAACAAAATACAGCTGAAAATGGTAGCCTTTCTTTAGGTGAAAAAATTACAGTTGAACAAGGGTTATCTAGCAGTAAGTCTGAGATTACAAATGAATTATCAGTCTCTGATAGTAACAGTCAATCTGTTCATGTTGGAGGGGCCAGGCCTAAGCAATTGTTTAGTGTTCCATCAAGAACAAGGAGTTCAAAGGAACCAAATAAACTGGATGTTCCAAATATGCCTGAAAGTAAACCCAGGACAGCAAATACCATTGTTCCAACCACCTGTACTACAGATTCTGTGACTGATCCTCAGGTTAGCTTCGATTCTAATTACATTGATATAGAAAGTAATTTTGAAGGTGGGTCCAGTTTTGTAACTGCAAATGAAGAATCTCTTCCTGCAAACACTTGCAAAGATGGCCTTGTTTTGGGCCAGAAACAACCTACTTGGGTTCCTGATTCAGAAGCTCCAAATTGTATGAACTGCCAAGTCAAATTTACTTTTACGAAACGGAGACATCATTGCCGAGCATGTGGAAAAGTAAGCTATTAAAATGTTTGTCTTTTATTCTTTTGAGGCATTTTAAATGAAATGTTACATGACAGAAGAACTGATTAATAGATGATTAAAAGATTCAGTTAATTTAAAATCATTGTTTTTCATTTATGTGGAAATATTTAAAGCCTTGCCATTTTTATAGATTGCTTGAGGTTTGAATAAATATCACACAGTCATGGGTATTATTACATACTGGGAAATAAGGAACACTAATTTTTGTGAAATCTAACAATATGTGTCATTTTCTCCCTGACATTAACACATCAGATGTACGGAATTCAGTTAAATTCCAGTTTATCCTTGAATACTTAATTTCAGGACTATTCTGCAAGCTAGTGTTAGGCTTGATATCTGAGGTAAACACTGAGAAAAAAAAGCAGATTGACTTGCACGAGGTTCAGAACACTGAAGATGACTTCATTTGTGTTCTGTCTTGTCTGTGAATTCTAAGGCTTGCCTATGGAAATAACGTTGCATTTTTCCCCAGCATTTTCAGCTTTTCTTTAGTTGCAGCACGTAGGGGCTACTCTTTGTTGCAGTGTGCAAGCTTCTCACTGCAGTGACTTCTCTTGTGGCTCATGGGCTCCAGGGTGCTCAGGCTTCATAGTTGCAGCCCATGGGCTCAATAGTTGCGACTCACAGGTTCTAGAGCACAGGCTTAAGAGTTGTGGCACACAGGCTTAGTTGCCCTGCAGCATGTGGAATCCTCCTGGATCAGGGATGGAACCTGTGTCTCCTGCATTGGCCACCACACACTGAGCCACCAGTGTGTGTGTGTGTGTGAATCGCTCATCGTGTCCAACTCTTTGCCATCTGACAGACTATAGCCCCCCAGGCTTCTCTGTCCGTGGAATTCTCCAGGCAAGAATACTGGAGTGGACTGCCATTCCCTTCACCAAATGTAAACCAGCTGCTGCTAAGTCGCTTCAGTTGAGTCCAACTCTGTGCGACCCCATAGACAGCAGCCCACCAGGCTCCTTTGTCCCTGGGATTCTCCAGGCAAGAATATTAGAGTGGGTTGCCATTTCCTTCTCCACCAGGGAAGCCCTCTATTTGTGGTGTTTGTTACAGTTGATTTACAATATTATGTACGTTTCAAGTATACAACATAGTGATTCCCAATTTTTAAAGATTATACTCCATTTGTAGTTATTATAAGATACTGGCTATATTCTCTGTGCTGTACAACATATCCTTGTAGTTTATTTTATACTTGTTAGTTGTGCCTTTTAATCCTCTACCCGTCTTGCCCTTCCCCACTTTCCTCAGTGGTAGCCACTAGTTTGTTCTCTGTAAATTTGAGTCTGTTTCTCTTTTGAATAACATTCTACTCTTAAAAGTTGTAAAGGAAGGAGACTTCCCTGACAGTCCAGTGGTTAAGACTGTACTTCCACTGCCTGGAGTTTGGGTTTGATCCCTGATTGGGATTCAAAGATCTCATATGCAATGCAGCACAGCCAAAAAGTAAAAAAAAAAAAAAAGGCGGGGGGGTTGTAAAGGATGACAGAAAGCTTTTAAAATTGTGAACTTATTAATAAAGTTTTTTTCCCTTCTAATTAGCATAATTGATTTAAAGGAATTCTCTTCAGTAATATAATTTTAAATTGTAGAAACCTCATTTAAGTAATCTGGAGAAGGCAGTGGCACCCCACTCTAGTACTCTTGCCTGGAAAATCCTATGGACGGCGGAGCCTGGTGGGCTGCAGTCCATGGGGTCGCACAGAGTCAGACACGACTGAAGTGACTTAGCAGCAGCAGCAGCAGCATTTAAGTAAAACAATAAAAATAAAAAGAATCATTTTAATAATTACCTATGATTACGATGATTAGAAAAATTGTCATGTGATCAGAAAAATGGTGTTTGCCTCAAGTAGGTATAACCATGCTTGAAACAAAATCAACTTTGCTATTTTATTCTCTTCAGGTTTTTTGCGGTGTCTGTTGTAATAGGAAGTGTAAATTGCAGTATCTAGAGAAGGAGGCAAGAGTATGTGTAGTCTGCTATGAGACTATTAGTAAAGGTGAGTATTAACCTGACATATCTTCTTGCAGTAATTGAATATATCTTAAAAACAACTAGATTGTGACAAAGATAAACTTCTTTATTTTCTTAAGGCGAGGACCTAGTGTTGACTTATCTGGCTTAGGTGGGACATCCCAAGGCTTGGTTTCTCTTCTTTTTGTTCCACTCTCACAATTATTACTACCAGTCTGGAAAGGAAGCATTCAGTTTCTGGAATGGCAGTTCATTAACTTTTAACAGGTACCAAGTCCCTAAATGCTGCATTTCATCTGCCTATTTGTTTTTGTCACCATCATTGTCATCCTCATCATCTTAATCTAAACATTTATAGAATATCTACCAGTAAATATTATCCAGTCTTATATATTAATAGCATAAGGCAAGATAACAGTTCCCACCTTATAGAAAATTACAGCCTACAGTGGGAATGAAAGATAAGGTAGTAATATTTATAATTTTTATATAAATTCATAGGACTGTTACACTATTTGTACAGTTTTGTCTTTTACATATTTCTTTCCTTAGTTTTATAATTTTGTTTGTATGTTTAGCTAGTTTACTACTATCAGCAAAAATCTTGGTGGTCTTACTTTAGTTCTCATAGTTGTGTATGTGTCCATATATGTGTATGTTTTTTTCTTCAAATACACTTTCGTTCTTTTGAGTACTTCTTGGCATTTTTAAAGATTTGTTAACAGTTTAATTCCCAGCAAATATTACTTGGGACTTTTAAGACCAGACCTGTGCACTAACTCAGGTACTGCTTCCTGTTAGCCAGGAGAATAAATACCTGATAATAATTTGTTTTTCTCTTTTGAATGAAGATAAATTTTTTCAGCAATTCTTCAAAAAGCTCTGATGTGAGTCTGTTAGCCTGAGGTAAGCTGCTTTACTCCCTGCTGTTGACCTCTGCTCTGGAAGATAATAGAGTGTAAATCTTTTAATATTTCCATAATACCACCAGTCTTTATGAAGAATTTAAGTACTTAATATCTTTTGCTTATGCCATTTCAGTAGCCTTTAAGACTACTGCTGGTGCTGTTAGCCAAGCAATCTGCTAGAATTAAGAAATCTTAGAGCAAGCTCCAACATAATTATCTCTCCCCAGTTAAAAATAAAGCAGCCATGAAGATGGCTGCTCAAACATTCTTTGAGTTGACAAGTCAGATTTTTAGGTGAGCATTAGAACGTACTCTGACTCTTAAGGATCCAGGAGAGAAGATACAGTCATTAAAGAAACCAACTAGGAAACTGAGATCAAGCATTGGTTTATTAAAGAGAATATTTTGAATGGATTTGTTTGTTTAGATACCTGTTTCATTTATTCTGTTTTGATATGTAATTTCATTTGTAGCTCTGTTTATCATTAATTTATACACCACAAGAAAACATAAATAAATTAACACCAATGTTAGGGTTGAAAATAGTAGACATGATCATTTAAAATAATGTTACTAATAGGAGAAAAATAGCTCAAGGACTCTTTTAAGACAAATTCCAGGAAGAAGAAAAGATAGTTTCGTTATAGACTGGATAATGAAGAAGTTGTGCTAAAACTGTAAGTTTTAAAGAAGCATGCATGTGAGTGCCATTACATAAACTTAGGGCAGGTTGGAAATTACTCTGAAACTCTGGTATTATGTTTGGATTTTGTTTGGTTAGTGGAAGTCATTGCATGAGGGTGCTAATTCAGTGGTGCTTGAAGAGGTTATTGTAGCAGTGGCAGCATTTGTAGCAGATCAGTTTGGAGAAATGCTTACGGGAGAACTACCAGTGCTCTTCCATGTTGTTTGGATGAAAAATCATTCAGCAGTGTTCAGGCACTGTTCTGTGCTTTAGAGCTCCAGCTGAAAACAAAACATATTTCCTGTTCTTATGGAACTTTTTGATCTCATAGAGCTTATGAACGTGGGGAGTGATGGATAGGATAGCAAAGAGAATATCAGATGGTGATAATATTCTAAATAAAAATAAAAGAGTGTAAGAGGGATAGATGGTAACAGATTTAGGGGCAAGAGGTGGTTATTTTAAAAGGTGGTAAGAATTAGGGTTTATGATACTATGATATGTTAAGCAGAGACTTGAAGGAGATAAGAGAATAAAGCTATATGGAAAAATACGCCAGGCAGAGAGAACAGTAACAGCAAAGACCCTAACCTAGAAGAGTGCTTGCTTCACTGTTGAAGAACAAGGAGGCCTCAGTGGCTGTATTATGATGAGTAAGTAGGATATTAGTGAGAAATGATATCAGCTAACTAGGAAAGCAGAGGCAGGATTAATAGAAATGTAGACTAAGACAGGGTCTTATGGGCCACTGTAACAACTTAAATTTTCATTTTAGTAGGGAAGCCATTAAAGGATTTTAAGCAGAAGAATGGTGTGGTATGATTTATGCCTTAAAAGAATCACTAGGAAATATACTGGGAATTGACTCTAAGGGTACAAGGGCAAAAACAGATGGTCATATTAAGTAACAATGATTTTCTTTAGTAGATACCAAACATAAGCCAAAATTATATTGAATTAGCTAATTGGTAGCTTATACTGAAGTAGAATGCTGCCAACTAAAATAAGGAATAAGAATGTTATCTTTCCCACGTGCCACTTACCGTTTAGCCATTTGATTTCTTTCTCCTTACAACTTGAAAAATAGAACATTTATCATAACTTACTTTGAAGTTTAAAAACATCTGAGATGAACTTTTTTCCCTTTATAGCTCAGGCATTTGAAAGAATGATGAGTCCAACTGGTTCTAATCTTAAATCTAATAATTCTGATGAGTGTGCCACCGTCCAGCCTCTTCAGGAGACTCAAACATCAAGTGTACCTTCACCTGCAACTTTACCGATCTCAGCACTTAAACAACCATGTGTTGAAGGTAACTAGAATAAAATTCTGTGTCTGATATTAAAGAGAAATTATTAAAATAGAAGTTTTCTAGTATTCAGAAATCTAGTGAGAATAGAGAACCTAGACTAGCTGCCAGAAGGAGCTTAATACAGGGGACTGGTTAGAAGGGTATGTATGTTAGAAGGGTAGAAGAACAAAAAGGGCACGCTCAAGTGATGCTCAAGGGTGGAAGAAAAGCTATGACAAACCTAGACAACGTATTAAAAAGCAGAGACGTTACTTTGCCAGCAAAGATCCGTCTAGTCAAAGCTATGGTTTTTCCAATAGTCATGTATGGATGTGAGAGTTGGACTATAAAGAAAGCTGAGCACCAAAGAACTGATGCTTTTGAACTGTGGTGTTGGAGAAGACTCTTGAAAGTCCCTTGGACTGCAAGCAGATCAAACCAGTCAGTCCTAAAGGAAATCAGTCCTGAATATTCATTGGAAGGACTGATGCTGAAGCTAAAACTCCAATATTTTGTCTACCTGATGCGAAGAGTTGACTCATTGGAAAAGACCCTGATACTGGGAGGGATTGAAGGCGGGAGGAGAAAGGGATGACAGAGGATGAGATGGTTGGATGGCATCGCCGACTCAATGGACATGAGTTTGGGCAAACTCACAGAGATGGTGAGGAACAGGGAGGCCTGGTATGCTGCAGTCCATGGGGTCTCAAAGAGTCAGACACAACTGAGTGACTGAACAAGTGACTCAGAGATTAGTAAGTGCAAGAAGCAGCCGCCATCCCTAGGGTTGGGAGAATGAAAGGGGAGAGTCTGTGTTACTAGAACTCAGTACAGGAATACCAGGAGATGCTTGGTTCTCAGACTTGGTGTTCATGGATTAGGGCACCACATTATGTGGCTGGTGCTGTTGCTTCTAGAGGAACACCAAGTGGCAAGTGCTGGGGCCATTGAGGAGCCTCAGGATTGATGTTAAGATGACTGAAGGAGTGTTCCCAGCTTGACTGATTGATTGATGTAAGGAGTACTGAAACTCACGGGACATGTTAGGTGTATCTGGTGGTGGTGCTGCTGCAGAGATCCTGGCAGAAACTAGAAACAGAATTCCCTTCTCTCCCCACCTTTCAGTCTTCAACCAGTGCCTGTCATTAGTACCTGTGACCAGAACCAACTAGCAAGGGGGTCTGGGAATTGGACTTTTCAGATGTCCACAGAGTATTAAAGAGCACCATATAGAAGGGTAGGCTTGGATTTGAAAGACAGTAGGTAAATAATTGGCATGTCTCCCTTTCCTTAAAAATCTATTTTTAAATGTGTATTTCACCACAATAAAAAATGTTTCTTATATCTTCTAAAAAACTTTTAAAGATTTAAAAACCTTTGGGTGCTCTGTTCTTTTCTACAGCCTATTGTAGTTTAGGATCTTGAGTAAAACCTGTATAGACTTTTATTTAATTTTCAAATTGATTTACAATGTTGTGTTAGTTTCAGGTGTATGGTACGGTGATTCAGTTATATATGTATATATATTCTTTTTCAGATTCTTTTCCCTTATAGGTTATTATAAAATATTGAGTGTAGTTCCCTGTGCTATTCAGTACTGTGTATGTTTTTTAACGTAAACTATTAGTCTGTAACATGCTAGAAGATAACTGATTGTCAGACAAATTCAAGTATTTCTGTCAACTATTTTTGAGTTTCACTTCTCTCTCACTTAATAGCTATTTTCTATTTATCATTGTAACTTAAATAATGAGGTTCAGCATGTATGGTTATGTATTATAACTCTAAAGATGATAAGTCCGCTTTTTAAAATATTTATATATTTTCTTATATTGACTTTAAAATTATTAAATTATGAACCATTGCAAATACAAGAAAGATACCTTTTAAAATATATCCACCCACATTGCAGAAATTATATAC